>PVJS01051734.1:0-13867 GCA_004027185.1 Glis glis
AAAAAAAAAAAAAAAAAAAAAAAAAAAAAAAAAAAAAAACCTAAATGATGCCTTTCTGGGCTAGCATTTGAATAAAAACAAGATCTTTTAGTGCTCTGTTACTGGTTTTGTTTTAGAAGGTTTAGAGATATCTGAAATGGGGACGGACCATCAAGGTTGGTATAAATAATAAGGTCAGACTTCATATTCAGTACACCAAATGACGAATCCTAATCACCATATACTCCACTCACTACTTCATCCCATCAGAGTGTATCCTCAGGCCCTCATTTTTCATAGAGGGGAAAGTTACTTTCTGAGATTTAAAACTTGCATGCTGGTGAGTGTCCTGTCTTTGAAAGTACCCCAACAGAAAGGTTTCCCATAATGGGAGTGGGTTCTGGGGAAGGGGTACCAAGTGGTAGGTGAGTGATAGGCCTGGCCCTCTAGCAGGGTCCATGCCAACATTGTAATACCATGATCTTTTTTACATGAAAATATGTTAACTTCATGACCATTAGCTAAGGTCCCTGACTTTTTATTTCACAGTCCCTATTCAATTACTCCCATTGTCCTGGGCAAGCGTTTTAAATAGAACATTTTTGCTTTACAAGCAAACCCACACAAGTTCATGCAACTGAAATAAAGCTTTTATTATTGCAGTCCTTGCTCTTAATACATGCAATGGACTCCATTTTTAAAGTTTAGACTCACAAAGTTGACCTCAAGTCACACAGTTGATTTAAAGGCCTGTGATTAGGTCATGAGCTGAGATTTAAAAACTCACTGTCCTCCGAGACCATTTCACACATTCCGTTCTGGCTGGAAACCCCTCGTCCCACCTTCCCTAGCCTCACTCTCAGCTGCCGACCTGACTTCCTAGAACTTCCACAGTCGCGCTGCATCTGGACACCTGGCCTTCACTCCTGCTTCAGTGCGTGGCCTAAGGCCAGAGTCTCCCCTGGATCACCAGATCTTCTAACCCCCATCTGCTCAGGGAAGTTTCTCCCTCTTCTTCATCTTCACCTCTTGCTCCTGGTCCAGGTTTACAAAAATATACTTCACTTACCCCCTTTTCTGCTTTCATTTTGCCAGAATAAGTGCCTATTCTGGTTCCTAAGTGAATGTCGCATAGACACATCAAATTCAATGTGTCCAAATTGAACTCCCCACCTTTCTAATCCCCATCCCATCCCTGTGACTTTCCGTTGTCCCAGTTCTCATTCTCCACGTTATTGTTCTAGTTGCTCATGCCAAAAACCTTGGAGTCATCCTTGACTTCTATGCTTATTTCAGATCCAAACCATCAGAAAGTGATGTTTATCCTGCCTTTACATTGTTTCTAGAATCTAGACACCTCCCACTGGTCCCACCACGGGCAACCTGGCCCAGGCGCCCATTCTCTCTCCCCTGGATTGTTCCCCAGGCCTCCTAACTGATCTCCAGCTCCTGATCATATCCCCCTACAGTCTATTCTCAACATAGCTGTCTCAACATAGCTGTAAAATAGTGGTCCTTTCAAAATGGAAGACAAGTCATGTCAAATCCACAAATGAAATACATTTTCTCAGAAAGAATATTCACAATCACCAAGCTGTCCTTCTGATTGCCTCTGTCTCCTTGTACCCCACAATGGAAGGCTTACTTCTCTAACACATCAGGACAAGTCAGCCTGGGGGCCTTTGCCCTTACAGTTCTCACTGCCTGGAATATTTGTCTCCTAAGTACCAGCACACTCCATCATGTTTTTCAAGTCTCTCTCTCTCTCTCTCTCTCTCTCTTTCTCTCTCTCTCTCTCTTTCTCTCTCTCTGTTCATAACATATTTTAAGTCTCTACTTAAGGTTATTTTTCTCAGTGATAGCTTCCCTGATGGCCATTGTAAAATAATATCCACCCTCTCCATTCCAGCCTTCCTTTCCTCATAGTCTGTTTGATTTTGATACATCGGACACACTATTTACTAAAACTGTGGATCTGTTCTCATTACACCAAATCCCCATAAGCAAAGGTACATTGTCTGTTTTGTTCACCGGTGTGTTCTCAGTGCCCAGAACACTGCCTGGCACACGGTAGGCATTCAAGAGTTGTCAAATACAGTTACGGAATGAAGGGATTGTTGAATTAATGAAGAGCAGCTGTAGGAAATAATACCTGTATAAATATACAGTAGTAATCTGAGAATCTACTTAACGCTTACTCTTTTGCTGTCAACCCAAACACTGCCCCAATGCTCCTAGGACTCATAATAAGCGGGCCAAGATTGTTCTAGGCATCAACAGGATGAATAAGGACAGAGAGTTAAGGCATCTTAGGATGTTAACACTGGAGAAGAGATAAACCTGGACCCCCAGGGCAAGATTCCTGTCTTGGGAGTCTAGCATTGGGATCCCAGGCTTCAGGAACTGGTATATTGAGGAAAGAGTTAGACACCCAGGGATTTATTGCAGGTGCTTGAACAAAGAGAGGAGTCAGGACACACAGGACAAGAGTTCAGAACACATAGCAGTAAGGCCCACTTGGTGGCTGGCCTACAACTTGCTGGTTTTGTTGCAGAGACTATAAATGCTATTGACCCAAGTAAGTTGGACAGTGTTGAGAATTAACATATTTGTTTGTTTGTTTTTAAGTAATGGGGATTGAATCCAAGGCCTCCCACAGCTAGGCAAGCACTCTACCACAGACCTATCCCCAGCCCCCCTTTGCTCCCCATTTTTGTATTTATTTTTTATTTTGAGACAGGGTCTCACTACATTGCCCAGACTGGCCTCAAACTTGCAGTCGTTCTGCCTCAGCCTCCTGAATAGCTGGGATTACAGGTGAATACTCCTGAGCCCAGCTGTGTTGAGTCTTCAGATAGGAGCTACTTGGTCCTGCTTTTGGATTCGAGCAGGAGAAAGTAGAAATTATTGTTCATACTGACCCTGCCCAAAGGTAGGGTGCCATGTGATACAGCACTCCAGAGTAGCACCCCTCTCAATTACTTCTGGTTCTCCTACTTCTCTAAGCCTTCCGTCATAATCTCGTCCATTGCTTGCTTTCTCTATGTACTCATACATGTTAGAGTCTCTTGGGCTTATATGCTTGGTCCTCTTCTCTACTCACTCTAAGTGAACTCATTCAGGGTCACGTTTTAACATATCACTTAGATTCTAATTTTTCCAAATCCATCTGTCTAGCGCTAGGGTAAAAATCACATTACTGTGTGTCTATTAAACTGGGTGACCTGGATGTCCCTTGGACATACCAGTACAACATGTGTCCGGAACTGCACTGCCATCTTCCCCCCAAACCTGCTTATCCTCTGTTGCTCTTGGCCCGGGCTCTGTCACAGTCACACAACCAGTTTCTCAAGCTGGAAACATGAGTCATCCTCTTCCTCTCTCCCTCCCTCTCATCCTCCAAAAACACTTGGCCACCCTACCCTGTCACCATACCCTGTCAATTCTGCTGTGGAAATGTTGTCCCTTCAGTCCACCTCTACTATGAGGGTCTTATCTCTGCATCTTTTCTCTGTCCTGCTCCATTGCACAACCTCCTAGCTTGCCTCCCACCAGTTCCTCTCTCAATATCTTCCCTTTAAGTCTCCCAGAATAATCATGTTCCTGCCACTGTGTCCTTGCCAGTAACCACCTACCTGGCTCCCCCAGAGTCAAGTCCAAACAGCTAGTCAAACATATTTGCTACTTGCCTTTTTACTTTTATCGCCTCTCACTGCCCATGCTCCCTGATCTTTGACTCAGTCATGTCATTTCACAACTCTACCTTTGCACGTGATGTTTCTACTTCCTGGAATGTCCTCCTTTTTTTCACCTAGCTAAAGCTTCCTTACCTTTTAGGACCCAGCTCAAATATCTCTCTTTACTCACCTAGACAGTGAGCTGGGCCCTCTTCTGTGCTCTCAGGACACTGTTGTAATGATTATGTTTTATTATTACAGGTGTCACCTGGACAGTAATTATCTCAGCATTCCCCTGGCCTGCCACAGTACCTGAAATACAAGTGCCTAATAAGTACTTGTTGATTAGTGATTGCTCAATGATGCTGTGTGACAGAAAGATGAAAGGAAGAAAAGGAGGAAAATGAAGACAGAGGGAGGGAGGTAGGAAAGAGAGAAAAAAGGAAGTAATGGAGAGAGGGAGGGAGGGAGGAAAGAGGGAAGAAAGGAAGTATTGGGAGAGGGAGGAAGGGAGGGAGGGAGATGTTTCCAAAGCATAGTTACAAAGAGATGTGTCATTTTGTGAGAAACTGTGTGAAACAGTATATTTACTGGGGGTGTGTGTGGGGGGGGGTTCAAGCAGACCATAGAAACAGCAAAGAATGTTACTCCCTTTCCAACATTTCCTTGACAGTACCAAAACGAATGCTTCATGCTGGCTAACAAACTCCATTCTTGTTATGCCATCCAAGTATGAACTCATTGGTGAAGGAAAATTTCTAGAATCTTTCCCTGATGGCACAGTATAGCACCCCAACACAATAGAATATCTTTGGTGCAGGTGGTATTACCCCTGTGGAGCCTGGCGATTTGTCATCCAACTCTATCTTGCACACCTGTGAGGGAAGCCGTCAGCAGCGCAGTAGTTCCTGCCCCTGGTGCTCACAGCTCTCTGCTGCAGGGACTTCCCGAGCTGCTTGTCTTCTCCCTCCAGGGCCTGGTCAGCTCGGTTAGATTATAAGTCTTTGGAGGTAGTGGCTATGCCTTCTATATTCCTTTTTTTTCCTAGTTCTTATTGATTCACTTATGTGTTCAGAGACTATTGAGTGCCTATTATGTGACAGACACTGTGCTAGACACAGAGGGTACAATAGTAAACAGAACCCAAAGTACATATATTATTCTGTTATAGTCAGAGAGACTGTAAATACATGCTACTGTTGATATTAGCTGTAATTTCCGGCCCTAATTGTCTAGTGGAATCATAAACAGTGAGATCCTAGGCTGAAACTGACCTACTAAGTTGGAATCCTGCTTGCTGCAACAGTGTTGCTGGGCTGGTCATGGGTGGAGCCCGGTGATGAATAAGGAATATTGAGGTAAGGCAAATTCAGCAGGCAGACAAGAGAAATTACTCAGCCAAGTACATCGTAATCCCGGCTTGAAATGGGATTCCCATTATCTTCTTTTCTTGTGACAATATATTTCATGAGTAGATAAAATAATAGTCCTATTTTATAGTTGGAAAACAAAAGCTCAGAAACTAAGTAATTTCCTTCAGGTAGTTTGCATAGACTGAGCTTCATGCCCTCATCTCCCCATTTCTCAGTCTCCTGCTCTGTTAGTTGTCCCTTGGGCTAGCACCAAAGACAGAGGCAAGGGACAGACCCTTAAAAACAATGGTCGGGTGTATGTCCTAAGGACTAGAATTCAGACTATGGAGGAGACCTCTGCACTCTCATTCTCATTGCAGCATTATTACCATAGCTAAGTTACACACACACACACACACACACACATACACACACACACACGATGTAATGCTATTCACCCTTAATAGAATAAATTCTGTCATGTTTGACAACATGGATAATCCTGGAGGACATTATGTTACGTGAAATAACCCAGCCACAGAAAGATAAAAACTCCATGTTCTCACTCATATGTGGAATCTACAACAGTGGAACTAAGTGATGCAGAGAGTAGAATGGTGGTCGCCGGCAGCTGGGGGTGGGTGGAATGGGGGGATGATGGTCAAAGGGCACAAGTTGCATTGACTTCAAATGATATGTATTTTAGGCGATGGTCATGTTAATTAGTTTGAACCAATCGTCCCACTGTGTACATTCATCATAACATCACTATGTAGCCATACTTATTATATGATTTTGAGTTTTGAAAAATAAAAATAAAATTAAAAAGTTTTTTTTTTTTTGCGGTACTGGGGATTTAACCCAGGGGCATTCCGAGCTCCACCCCCAGCCCTGTTTTTTATTCTTTATTTTGAAACAGAGTCTCACTAAGTTGTGGAGGACCTCACTAAGTAGCTGAACCTAGATCCTCCTGTCTCTACCTCCCAAGTACTGGGATTACAAGCGTGCGCCACCACACCTGGCCTAAAAAGTATTTTAAAAAATTTTTTTAAAAGAAAACAAAACAATGGTCCCTAACTCTACTGAAAGATAAAGGGTAGACAGGCTGATCCTTCAAGCCTTTGCAGTAGCACCTAACTAAATGAGAGCATTTGGCAGTAGTAACTTTGAAGAGAAAGCATATTATTTTCAAAATATCTATCCCCCAGCAACTCGGAGATATTCCTCAAGTGGACTTATACATTTTTCCCCTGTCTTATTGGAAGAATGAGGCCTGACAGAATGTATTGGATATGCTGCATTTAATTCTTTTTAATTTTTTCATCTCACATTCTGGAAAGCTACCTCCTTCAATTGATGAATTATTCTATGCAGAGAAAAGCAAAGATTCATCTTGACTAAATACTAAATATTTAGACTTTATGTAGATGAGGAGTATTGCATCTATCAAGTTGGATCTTATTATTTTTAGAACATCAGAAAGAAGATTAAAAGTTTTAAAATTTTATTTTGGAAACTGCGAATGTTCAGTTAAAAAGAAAAAAAATCGTGAAGCTTATTTGGCAGCAGGTACCACCCCCAGGGCTTTGTACAGGACTGAACAGGACAGTGAGAAAAACATGCTGAGGAAGGGGGATACTGGATTTTAGTCCAGTCCGTGCGCCCTCCTCATCACTACCAACTCGCTTTCACTGTCGACTTCTTGCAGGGCACCCTAGAGAGGTCTGCAGGAATTTATGCCCATATCTTATATCCTGAACTCATTTACAAGTGTAAATCAGTGTTGTGAATTTGGAGAACACAATCCATAGCAATAAGAAGAAACACAGAACTCAATTTTCATAGAATTAATTGAATAGCACACTTGTATGGAGAAAGAAACTTTGGAAGATGTTCATAATTCCACGAATCATACATAGGAAAATACTCCTGTTTGCAGTCCACAGTTGACCCATATTTATCTCACATGGAGAGTAGTGGTGTGGTGGATACACCAGGCTGTGGAGGCAGACACCTGGCTCTTAGGTCAGTCCCTCTGTTACTGTGTAACTTCTGGCAATTAAACCTTGGGAACCTCATCATTTGTGATGTGGGGGTTGTAAGGATGATGAACAGTATTTTTTTGTTGTTGTTGGTACTGGGAATTGAACCCAGGGGCATTCAATCCTTAAGCTACACCCCAGCCCTTTTTATTTTTTGTTTTTGAAACAGTCTCTCAGCCTCCCAAGTACTGGGATTACAGGTGTGTGCCACTATGCCTGGCATGAACAGTATTTTAAGTAGAAGGTTTTCTATATTGTTTGACCCAGTATAACGAAAATTTAAAAACCTTAGCTATCATCTGCCATGCAGTTTAAGAACAGCTTAAGAACACAGTGGTAGCCCTGGGGACTGAACAACAAAGTAAAATAATAATAATAATAATAATATAATACAAAAATGACCAAACAACATGCAAATGTATTATGATTATGGTAGTAAAACCTCTGATTAACAGTGAGGGAAACATAAATCAAAATAAAAAACCAAAAAGGAAACTAAATTCCTCCTACATCTGAAAAATAAGAAAACAATTCTTAAAGTTAAACTTTAAACGTTCAATAACTACTTAATCCCTCTGAGGAAGACCAGTGATCCAAGTAGCACAAACTCCAACTTTAAGAACAGAGCCAAATTCCAGTACTAGTTCTGACACCTATGGGGTAGGGTGTGTTTACCTGGGCAGGTTAACCATTCTCAGTCTGTTTTCTCCTCTGATAGATAACAAAGAGAAATGTGTACAAAAACCATGTAATGCTATTAGAATGCTGGTCTTCAAACTAGAATATCTAGACCATCGCAGTCCAAAATAGAATTATAATTCAAGCCACAAATGTGAGATACATATGTAATATGAAATTTTCTAGTAGCCACATTTTAAAAAGTAAATTTAAGTAAACAAATGGAATTAAAATGGGTAATATATTTTATTTAATTCAATATACACCAAATATTTTATCATGTAATTGATATAAAGGTTGAGATAATTATGGTTTTTGTAGTTTATTCTGTTAATATGTTATATGAAGCTGGGTGTCATGGCACACACCTGTAATCCCAGTACTTGGGAGGCTGAGCCAGGAGGATCACAAATTTGAGGACAGCCTCAGCAATGTATTGAGACTCTCAACAACTTAGCGAGACCCTGCTTCAACACAAAAAATAGAAAAAGGGCTGGAGGTGTAGCTCAGAGCTAGAATACCCATGGGTTTAATTCCCAGTAACACATACACACAACATATGACATTGATTAATCTTTAGACTCTACAACTAGCCTTGTGTTCCTGGGATAAACCCCACTTAGCCATGGAATATGATTTTTGGTATGTACTGGGTATGGATTGCTAACATTTTGTTGAGGGTATTTGCATCTATAGTCATTCATTGCTTAATTATGGAGACACTTCTGAGAAATGCATTGTTAGGCAGTTGAGTGATTAGGCAATTTCATAGTTGTGAAAACCCCATAGTATATACTTACACAAACTAAAGAAGGTTCCAGTGCTACTATCTGATACAATCTAATGGGGCCACCATCATGTTGACTGCAGCGTCATTAGGTGGCACATGACTATATACTGTCTGGTTTTGGTTTCAGGATAAATAATGCTGGTCTCATAGACTGAGTTAAGAGGTGTTCCTCTTGTAATTTTTGTAAGTGTGTGTGAAGGACTATGTTAATTCTTTAAGCATGCAGTAGAATTCACCAATGAAGCTTTTGAATTGCTAATACAATATCTTGTTTTAAGTTTATGATTTTAATTTCTTCTTACTTCATTTTCAGTTGTTTATGTTTATCTGAGAAATTGTCCATTTCACTAGGTTATCTACTTGGTGGACATACAATTGTTCATAGTATTTTCTTATGATCTTTTTAATTTCTGTGAGATTGGTATTGATATGACTCTTTTATTCTTGATTTTAACAAATTGAGTTCTCTCTCTCTCTCTTTCTCTCTCTCTCTCTCTCATTTTGTTCAGCTTAACTAAAGGTTAATTTTTAATTTTTTTTCAAAGAACTAACTTGATCCCATGTATGTTTGCTATTATTATCTCTATTCTCTATTTTATTTACTTGTGCTCTGATATTATTTTCTTCCTTCTGTCCTTCTGCTTGCCTTGTTTTTAGTTTATTCTTCTTTTGCTAGTCTTTTAAGGTGGAAGTTTCGGTTATTATTTTGAGATGTTTTTCCTTTTACAAATAAACATCACAGCTGTAAACTCTCCTCCAGTTACTACTTTAACTGAATCTCATAATCTTGGGTATGTTATATTTTTATTCTCTTTTATCTAAAATTATTTTGTAATTTGCCTTATGGTTTCCTTTTTGAATGATTTGTTATTTAGAAGTGTTTTAATTTTCACATATTTATAAATTTCTCAAATTTCTTCCTGTTATTGTGATTTAATTTCATTCTACTATAGTCAAAGAACATACTTCATGTGGTTTAAACTTACTGCTTTGTGGTCTCTTAACATACGCTCTATTATGGAGAATTTTCCCTGTACACTTGAGAATGATGTGTTTTTTGGTGTTATTGACTATAGTATTCAATAGACTTGTTAAATATAGTTGTTTTATACTGTTGTTCAAGCATTCTATTTTCTTGACCTTTTCCCTATTTATTTTATCCATTGTTTCCCTATGTGTTTTAGGGTTTTGATATTTCCAAATAATATTGTTGAATGCCTGTTTCTCCCTTTAGTTTATGTGTTTTTACTTTACATTTTGAAGGCTTTGTTGTTAGGTCCGTTTGTGTTTATAATTGTTTTATCTTCCCAATGGATTGACCCTTTTGTCTTCATATCCTTTTTTTGGCCCCAGTAACAATTTTGTCTTAAAGTATATTTTGTGTGATACTAGTAGAGCCACTCTAGCTCTCTTGGATATCGTTTTTATGGCACACAATTTTCTATCCTTTTATTTTAACTTAAATATTTAAAGCTAGTATATCCCTTGTAGATGGTGTATAATTGGACCATGTTTGCTGCACTCTGCCATTCTCCACCTTTTGACTAGAGATAGATACACATTCTCATGAAAGGAATAATATAGTGATTGTTTCTTAACCTCTACTTTTTTGCTTTATTATGAATTATTCGTTAATAGAATAACATTAATTTATCTTTTAATTGAGAAAATAGATTATTTGTATTTTGTTTACATTATTTTGATTTCTTTTAATAATCTGTCTTTCAGGTGTCATTTTGTAACCTGTTTCCCAATGTTTTTATAATATTTCTCACAATACATACTAACACATTTATTTGAATTGTAAAATGAAAACAGAATATTTTTGGAAGAAAGTCCAATTTGGGTTACTGCTTTGCCAGTCACCTAGTGTTGCATATTTTCCATAAATTGAAATAAATATGAAGTTCCACAGTTTTTATTTTGTGTGTGTGTGTGTGTGTGTGTGTGTAAAATCCAATGTGAAAGTACAATGTGAGTTCAGAGAGAAAAAGAAAGGATCTAAAATTTCCAAATTTTAAAAAAGAATATTTTCATGTTACCTTAAAATAGTCGTGGATATCAAATTGTTAAAATATTGAGATTTTATTTAATTAATTTAAAAATTAGTGATTATATTTAAAATGACAGTATTAAATATATATTGAACATTACAACTTATAATATATAAACATACATATATGTATATATAAATGTATATATAAATTTACCACTTATAGTAGTATAAAATTTCAACTTTCAAAAATTTCTTTAAGTAGGAACATTTCTTTAAAGGAAAAAATTGGAAGACTACGTTAGAGAACAAAGGCACTCCAAATTTATGTTATCTAGTTGCCTTATTTGTTGCTATATTCTTGGTGCCAAACCACCTCCATTGTTGAGTGAATGAATAAATGAATGAATGAATGAATGAATGAATGACACACACTACTGATATTATTAAAAATTACACATTTGCTGCCTAAATGAAGGACAACCATGGAGCCAGATTTTTCCCTGTCTACAGTAGGTTATTATCATTTGGTAGGTAGAGAGCCAGATCCTGATGGAAATGTGGAAAGGAAAGGGTGGGTATAATACCTTTAACCCTGGCTTGAGAAGACAGTCCTGCATGGTTTGCTTTACCTGTGTAAGACCTCAAAAAATAAAAGGTTAGAATCTAGACGTAGTAGAGTTAAGCAAAGTATTAAGATCCATACACAGAAATTACCTTGAATTCTACAAGTATTTCTTTAGCATCTACTTCTGGTGTGGCACTCTGCCAGGTCCTGAGCATGTAAAGATGAGAATGCTAATGTATTTGAACAATGTACTTAAAGAAGTCTGATGAACCAGGATAGATGCTGTAAGGGGAATATGTTATGTTGTAGGTTGAACTATTTGAAAATGCTGTTATTTGCCCATTTTTTTTAACCTACCCCAAGCAGTTAATTCACATGGTTCAACCTACAGGTATACGTAAACCCAAGTGAAAGAACAATCCCAAGGGATTTATTGATCAGGGAAAATGATACACAGTCAGCAGCATTTGAGCTGGGCCTTGAAGGATGAAGAAGAAGGTGAGTGGATAGATAGGTGGCACACAGGGCATTTGAGGTAGCAGGATCAACACAAAGTGGAGAGGAGTGGAAGGTGCAGGTGTGTTCTGGAAAGGTACCTTGAGTTGTCTTTGTGTTGGTATCCGGAAAGGATGGGTAGGAGTAGAAGGGGGTCTGAGGCTTATGTTAAGAGTTCCGCAGGCCCAAGAAGAAACAATTGAGTAGGTAATGGTAAGCTACTGAAGGTTTTCCTAGCGGGAGTATTATAAACAGATTCAAACTTAAGAAGAACTCCTGTGGCTGAATGGGAAATGGGTGGCGGGTAGGGCACTCGAGACTGGAGACACAGATGCTTAGGGAGCTCCAGCAATTGTCAGGGTGAACGCAGTAGGTGTGACTACAGGGGTTGAGAAGTGGAGCATAATCTTTCTTTGATAGCACTGTCATGGTTTGGACAACAATTAGGTCTGAGGCACTAGTTGAAAGACAGGCAGATTTGGGAGGAAGAGACTAAGCTATGCGGAGCTATCTTAGAGTAAGTGTAGAGTTCTGGTCTATGGGTCATAGCTCTATTGGTGTGCAGTTGATAACTGAAGCCATGAAAGTGGGTGTGATTATCAGGGAAATTTATCTAGGGAGAGCAGGGCAACAGAGTAAGGACAAAAGGACAGAGGAGGGGGGTAGGCATGAAGCTGTGCTCTGCACCTTATAGCATTTCATCTTGATCTTAGCACTTGTTTATCTGTGTCTGTAAGACCTCCAAAGGCAGGAACTAGATTTTATCCATTCTTTGGCATTTTTAAAGCTCACACCTACTCAAGAGGTAGCTACTGAACACCTGCTGAATCATACCCTAACCTTCATGGAATGTTTTCCAGGATCTAGGCATTGTCCTAAACACCACACAGATGCCTTTCCATTTCATCCTTCACAATTGCTCTATGAATTGACACTATTATGAGCTGCATTTTACAGATGAAGAAACTGAAGCATGACATTGCTCAAGGTCACCATTGGGCCTCGTGGGAGCCTGAATCTAAACTCAGGCGGTCTAACAGCAGAGGCTGCCAGGCACCTACCTCACGCTCTGGATTGGGTGGAGTCAGAATGGCTTCCAGTTAGTGCTTGGCATGTTAGAATTGCTTTCATAAGCATTCTAATATCCTCAAAGTAACTTTATTCTCGGGTCCTGCCCAAGAGTGGTACGATGCTGATGGGGGAGCAAACGTCAACGGCCCGGATAACCACACCTCGGACTGGGAGACATGTCTGGCACGATCTCGTTTATTAGAAAGCCAACCCCCTTTTATAGTAGAGGCCATACAGGAAACTCACAAGCAGTATGGTGTGACCCAATGGCACGTGAGGGTCGGGTCACCATGCCCCCCTGTAACCTATCATAGGTGGAGGCACCTGTTGTCTGTGAGCACGGAAGGAGGTAACTGCCTATCATAGCCCTCCTGAGGTCAGGTGGGGCTATCTGCGGGACCTCCCTCTGAGGGGTCCGCCAGCGCCATCTTTGCCATTTATATGCTGAGTCACTGCCACGTGGGAGAGGCCCGGTACTCGGTACTCTAGAGCAGGCTTCTGCTAGTCCACCAGGCCCTATCATGGCACTGGGTGGAGACCCCAGCACTTTATGAGATGGAATGAGGGGGCGATATTAAGATCCACATTTGGTGAGTAAACGAAAGTGAAAGTTAAGTAAATTCGTGAAGACACATGGCTTTTAAATGGCAAGACCAAGCCCAACCACCATTTTCTGAGTTGTAGCCCGTGGCTCTGTTCAGTCTCGTAGCTTCTGTTGGGTCTGGCTCTCTAGGAGGCCAGTTGTCTGCCGAGCTGCTCAACAGGACGGAGTGCCTGGGCCAGGGGCTCGAGGAAGCATCTAGAGAGCACTGGCTATGTCTTTCCAGGCAAGAAGACTTTTGGACTAGCAGGATATTTTTTCCCTGAGGGACTCAGGAATTTCATTCTGGTAACACTACAAGATGTCTTGTCAAACTTACTTGTGAATTCTAGCGTAGTCTCTTTTATTAATAATCAAGAATGCTCGAAATTTAGACACAGCCTATGTGTAAGAAAATGATGGGTTTGCTGATTTTAAATGTAAACAGAGGATAATCTGTTAACTTGTTATTTATTTATCCTTGCTTGGGACATAACCTGCAATGATCTCAGTAGAGCCTAAATTAGGCCCCTGCCTTTTTAGCTCATTTACTGAGAAGGGTAAGATTTACCCTCTTAACAGGAGAATTAATATGAGAATGATGGGTTCTGAATTTCTTTTTTTTTTTTTTTTTTTTTTTTG
>PVJS01051735.1:0-13868 GCA_004027185.1 Glis glis
TCCTGTTTCAGCCTCCCAAGTACTGGGATTACAAGGGTGCACCACCACCCCCAGCTTTCATTTTTGGTTATATATTTTGAAGCTGTTATTTAGAGTATACAAATTTAGGTTACTTCAATCCTAATTTGCACTTTTGTCATTTTGAAATGTCCATTTTAAATTCTGTAATATACATTTTCCTGAAGTGCTTTATTCCTGATTTTATAATTGCTACTTCAGTTTTCTTTTGATTAGTGTGTATTTTATTTTTCTATCTTTTTATTTTTAATCTTTACCTTTATATGTTAAATGCATTTCTTGTGAATAGTATGCTATTTAGTTATGCTTTTTAAAATTAAGTCTGAAAGTCTACATTTTTACTAGAAATTTTAATTTATATGTAATATAATGATTAATATGGTACAGGTTATATTTGCTATCATGCTACTTGTCTTTTTGTCCTGTATGTTCCCTTTTTCTCTTTCTGCTTCCATTTGAATTAGTTTGGCTATTTTGTAGCATTTGGTTAAGCTGTAGTTCGGGATTATTTGCAGAATACCTTTTTATTTTATTTAGTAAATACACTGGTTATCATAATCTACTTTCAAGTTATATAGTCTCACTTTAACTTTATGCATATCATATAATCTTGCTGCCATATGCTTCCACATCCCTTCTTTAATTCTTTGTTCTATTGTTGCCAAACATTCTTCACCTTATAAGCCTCCAAATATTGTTATTATTTTTCTTTAAACAATAATTTGTCTTTTAAAAGACTTTACAAATGACAACCAATCTGTTATATTTGTCACATATTTACCATATTGGCACTCTTAGGCATCATTGTACACATTGTTTCCACATGTTCTTATTTTCCTTCAACCTGAAGAATGAGTTTTATTATTTCTTTAATGAAAGTCTGATGCAGATTTTAGAGCCTTGATCTTTCCTAAAATATATTTCTTTTGCCTTCAGTTTTGAAGATTTTTTTTGCCAGATATAGTATTCATATTTTACCTTTTATGTTTCTTCTAATATTTTAAAAATGTCATTGTACTTGTCTTTCGGAGTACCTTACTTTTGAGATGTAAGGTCATCCTTACCCTTGTTCCTTTGTTGTATATAACATATTTCTCCTCATGGCTATATTTTTAAATTTCCTTTTCATTACTGGTTTGAGAAATCAGATAATATATGTCTTGCTGTGATTTTATCTTGCTTTTTTTGAACTCAGAATTGAAGGTTTATAATTTTCATCAAATTTTGAAAGATTTTAACAATTATTTCTTCAAATATTTTATCCTATCTATCCTAATGGTAGCCAAACTAGACACAAAGCATTATCTACAGTATGTGGTGTTATATTGCTTCTTTTGAGAAGTAATAATAGCAAAACAACTTCAATTTTAATATCACCTTATAATTTTTGAAAATTGCTTTTACTTATATTTAATATATTATTTCAAAGTTATGAAAATAAGTCAATTTATTCTATTAGCTCATAATCAAACTGAAGGTGATAGACATAAATAATATCAGTAATGTATTTTGATAAATTCTTCAGTGGAGGTTTCAATTTTGCCCTATTGGAAAGCAAAAACAGAAAGAATAACTGCTCTGAATTGGGGTGGCTGGTCAGAGAAAAGTGGTGACATTTCAGCTGGGTATTGAAGAATGGATATAAGTATACTTATTAGAGAAAGGAAGAAGAGAGATATGTTATGTAATGAGAACACTTGAATAGCCTCAGAGATTTAAACCAGCCTTGTTCCTTGGGAAATGAGGAGCCATTTATTGGTACGGAATTGGAGCTTGTGAAGAGAAAAAATGATAAACAAGCAGCTCACTTCAGATTGCAAATGTCCTTAAGTGTTTGCTAACAAATTTGGATTTTGAAATAGAGATAGTATGTTGTGCTTTCATTTTATAGAGATTTATTTTGTAAGGAAATTAAGATTTTTGTCAAAGCAGTAACAGTGGCATTTTTAGCAACTTTGATACTGAAGTAGTCACAAGGGTCTTCTCTTGCTCCCAATTTTCCAAATCTGTCTGTTTTATACATACAAATAACTATGCAGTAGGCTTCTATTTACATACTTTTACAGTCCCCTAAGTGAGAAATTGTGACAGATATGCTAGAGAACTGCTTTAGTCTTACTCACATGGGACAGAACTCTGTCCTGGTCTTTTGAATTTCAGATGTTTCGGTTGTTGGTGACTTTTTTTAGTTCGATGATTTAATGTACTTAGCTAGGAAGGAGAGATCTGAAACCAACATGGATTCTTGCCAGAAGATTGCCTAGGGAAATATTAGATTTCACCCAAACCAGTCTCTATCCCTTTAAAACAGATAATTTAGAGGAGAATAAAAAAAATCTTGAAAATTAATGGCAATTTTGAAGTAGAATATTTTGTCAAAATCAAATTCATTTCATTAAATGCTTGAGAAGAATGCAATGAGTAAATGAGGTATGAATAACTGTAAGATGGGACAATTACCACCTCAGAAACAATATATTTGTAAAGTTAATTCCTCTTGAACATGAACAATCCCCTTACACTTGACCCCTTTCTATTGCCTCTCCCATGCTTGAACTCTCCTTGAACTTTGAAGATCCATCTTGAGAGTATGATATGGCCATCTCTTTTGCATCTGGTTATTTTAGCTCCAATTTGCAGTCCTAAAATGGCAATTATGGTGATATATTGCTCAAGTCACCCGACATGGATTAGTATCGGGATCAGCACATTTATGCACAGGAGTAGTGAATGGAGACTGCAGCTATGATTTTAAATGACTTGATTAATTCTGAAACAACATTTCAGAGTCCATTAGGTCCAGCAGGTGTTGGGGTGCAGACTGTGCTTTTTCCCTAAGCAGCATATTCGATTAAAGTGCCAAAGTATTTTGGATTCATATACTATGTTTCCTAGAATCATTCCTGTTCACTCTGTTAAATTCCCTGAACACCCACCACTTTTCCTGAAAGAGATCCTCTCCCTGTTTTGCCTCTACCAATGTTCCCTTGTGTCATTTACTACTGCCAGGGGCTCTGTTAGAGCAACTTGAACAATGTGTTCTGTTCTTGTTCAAGAAGTCATTTGCATGACAGAGCTCCAAGTACCTACTGCTAAAAGCTCCTGCTGACTCAGGTCAAAATCAGGCCAATTGTGCTGTTTATCCTAAGGGCCATTTCATCAGCAGCTTGTGTCAAGGTTAGAAATGTGTCTGGTTAATGCCTTGGTTCAATGCTTTCTTTCACTACTAAATACACATGTGCATGACATTATGCATCTCGCCTCTGCCCCCCACCCATCTGGATGTCACCCCCTAATAGAAATGTGTGGGGCTGGGTTTTACATTTAAGTTCCGTGGGGTTTTAAAATCTTAGATTCTTTGTTGATCTTCATGGATTCTAAGGTATTTTTCTTTGAAAAATTCTTACAATAGGCCATCATGCTTCATTACTTCCAATTCTTTTCTTTACAACATGAAGAACATTGTAATGGATCTATAGTACAACATTTGTAGGATAATCTTAAAACATGGTACCATGAATTGTTCTGTTGTCTGTTCCCCTGGTGTGATATATCTGTCTCTATTATAGCACATACAACATACATTCTAGCTAGTTGTGTATTACTACACTTATTTCCCTTAGAATTAACATCTTATTCTTCTATTTGTATTCCTATCACATATTTATCTATCCATCCATCCATCCATCTAACACATTTAGACCATGTGCTAGATACTCAATAAATATTTTTAATTACATAAATTAATATGTTCTTGGGAATCGAAGAACAAATCATCAGTTTTAGTCACCTACAATTAATTCTGCCTCTATAAGTATGTAATATAGTGAGAATATAACAAATTTATAAATATTGGATATAAATAGGAAGGAGAACATTTGAGAACTAGCATCAGACTTTTCACTATTGGTTGAGTAACTTGAAAAAAAAATCACACAATCTCTCTTTTTGAGCTTTCTCATCATTAACATATAGGTAAGACTATTTGTCTTACCCAATTAATAGAGTTGTTGAAAAGGTTCAATAAACCATACAAAAAGTTTTGAGATGATGATGATGGTTATGTTTCAGATGTGGTGTGTCTGGGAATAATGCCCATAGCAAAAGGGCTAATGTTCATTATAACTAAGGGTTAAACGGATATAGCCACTCTGCTATTCAAAGCCCCAAGTTATAAATTATAATATATATACACACACTTAATGTGCTGACTGAAACAAATTGATTTCCCGAGAAATTGATACTAAGTTTATCTATAACAGTCCCATTTTTAATTTTTTACTTCAAGGACTATAGTATAAAATAGAATGCAGATTATCTTAATGTTGAAAACTTGGAAACTGAGTAACCCAATAATTTTCTATATTAGGTTATTTTTGTGTATGTGTGGGAAGTACTGCGAATTGAACTCAAGGGTGTTCTACCTCTAAACTACAACCCCAGCCCTATTTTATTTTTTTAGTTTGAAACAGGGTCTTACTAAGTTGCTTGAGCTTGACCTCGACCTGTGTTCCTCCTGCCTCAGCCTCTCAGCCTGCCAAGTAATGAGATTACAGGTGGGCACCTCCACCCCTGCCGGCTCTATATTGTTTTTTATATTGATATAATTTCATAGAATAGCTTATATTACAGTTCATCAATATATGTGCTTAAAAACAGACTTTTTCTATTCTGTTCATCTCTTTCTTCTTGCAAGTTTTAAAACAACTGAGAGAGAGACTATGAGAATCAGACAAATACAAGTCCTTATTACTTCTAACAACCTGAATTAGTGAATATTGCTTTAGAATTATGTCCAGAAAGGGCTTGCTAGTGTATCACATGCTTTGAACTTTTCCTTTCTCTCCAGAACTGCAGCTCTCCCTGGTAGGAGCCAGGACCTGACCTGCAAAACTCTCCCAAGGGAGAAGAAGCCCAAAAGCTTGTATCCTGCTGTCAAGCTCTGAAAGACAGGGACTAGAAAACGTGCTAAGTGTGCTCAGTTTCTTTCCCCAAATTCATCATTCAGGTCAGCCACTCTTCCAATGAGAGGAGGGAGTTGGGGCAGAGGCTTCGCTTTCTAGGGAATAGAGTGGGAATTCCTCCTCTAGATGGAAACACGAGGATAGCAGTAAGTGTCTTCAATACAGCATTATCGTCTGTTCCTCACTGGGCGAATTCTACCCAGCAGAAACTTAGGCTGCACTGCAGGAGGTAAGCAATGTCTACTAAGCTCTCAGAGGAAAAGAGGAGGGCCTTGCTCTACCTCTGCCACAGCCCCTCCAGAGCTCATGTTTTGGGCCTGATTGAGTGTACGTGTGAAGAAGCCATGAGGTTGCTCCAACATTGATTTTACTCTTTCAGATAAGCTCTTTGTTGTTGTTGTTGTTGTTGTTGTCTTTTCTTTCATTCTGGAAAACTGAGGTGGTTGATTTTAAATAATAGGTGATCAGATACTTCAAAGGTCTTAATAGATGCCAGTAGTGAAGTTGATCGATCACCATTGAAATGGATGAAAAATATCAAAATATTTTAGTGCATAATACTTTGTAAACATCGTCATTTTGGCCTTGTTTTACTTTTCTAAACAACTGAAACCCTACTTCATTACTTGGGTAGAAAGCAAAGAAATGGCATTTCACCAACTTGGTTGAACACCTATGGTGTGCGAGGCAAGGCAAGGACATCAGTGGTGTCTACACACCAGAAGAACTGCATCCACAGGAATCCATATCCTGGTAGAAATATACTGAAATAAGTTCTAATCCTGGGAGGTCAAGGATACAATTCAGAGTCTAAAACAGAATAGAATAAACACTGACGGAACTGCCTAGATTAAAGATAAAGAAAGGGAGACTGCAAAGCTAGACATCTATTACAGGCGGCAGGAGGTGTGTCTGAACAGATTGAAACACAGGATCTACTGCAGTAAGACGCAGCCTGACAACAGCACAAAACCCCACATGCCTGAGAGGAAGCTTCGGATCGCTCAGGCAGACTTTCAGTTTGAACAGAGTCTTAAGCAGGAGCGTCTCAGGCCTTGGAAGCATGTGGGAAGGAAGAGAAGGATAACTTGTGAATGTCTTATCCCTGAGCTTTAGAGTGGGGTCAGCGAGCTTCTTGTCCTAACTGAATTGAGAGAACCAACCTGTTCTAAATAGACTTAAGCTTGAACATCTTTATGGCAGGGGGAGTTTCTGCACGTGGAATCACTTTACAGAATAGCAAGAATTGTCATTTCTTGATTTTTTTAAAAAAGTTTCTTTAAACAAAATTAATTAAGGTTCATGTCATCTTCCTTGTTAGAAGGGATACATGCCCAAATGAAAATGCCAAATAGAACTTAAGCCTGCCTTGAATATGACATTAGATAAGGAAATAAATGCTAGTTAAGTTTATTGTTTATTTTCTTACTTCACAAAATTTCTTAGCTCCCAATGCCTTATAGAATTTTTATTTGTGTGGTACTGGGGACTGAACCCAGAGGCATTCTACCTCTGAACTACACCCCCCATCCTTTTTATTGTGAAACAATCACTTGCTAAGTTGCAGAGGCTGGCCTCAAACCTGCGATCCTCTTGTCTCAGCTTCCCAAATACTGGAATTATAGGCTTGCACCAGGATGCCCTTCAGAATTATATAAATTTTTAAAGTTAAAATGTATTTTATAAATCATCTAAGAATAATCACCCTCCCATTTTAGTAACATTTTCTCCTAAAATACCTCTTAGAGATGGTCACAGGACGCATTACCTCCTGAGCAACCCCACGGCTTAGTAATTTTAGTGATTACAAATTTCTTTTTTTATGTCCACGCAAAACCTACCTTACAACTTCTGTTCACTAATCCAGTTTCTGGCCTTTAGACAAAGATAGTCAAAATCTGCGTTCCTTCTCTGTAGATGTTCTTTAAATGTTTGGATGTAAATCTAATGCCTTTCTTTAGTTTTTCCTTTGGGCCAATCAGATTGAGGTCCTTCAGTTATCCTTCACATGTATATTTTCCAGGGTGATATCTTAAGAATAATCTTTCTCTGTATTTTATTCATTACCACCGATATGCCACCCCTTTTCCTTATACATTTTTTGTGCTACTGGGGATTGAACACAGAGGCATTCTACCTCCAAGCTACACCCCAAGCCCATTTTTTAATTTTTTTTGTTTTGAAACAGGGTCTCACTAGGTTGCTGAGAGTCTCGCTAAGTTGTGAGGCTGTCCTTGAACCTGCAATTCTCCTGTCTCAGCCTCCCAAGTACTGGGATTATAGGTGTGCGCCACCACGTCCAGCCTCTCTTACACGTTTTAAGAAATCTTTTCCACATTTCTCTTCTGATGCAAATTATTGATGTTGACTTGGAAACATCAACAAGTGCCGCACTTGGTCTGAACACGTACAGTTTTAGAGTTTGAGAGGGGTTCACAAGGGAAAGCCGTTTGCAGCCAGAGTCACTCTGCAAACCCTGCTATGTGTGATTTGCCCAGTAATCAATTTCTGAGTAGGCAAGAAACTTTAGTGTCCCATTTTCTTCCTCCCTTCTTCCCTCTCTCCCTCCCTCTTTACCTTTCTTTTCTTTTCGTTTCCCTCCTCCTCCTTCTCCTCCTCCTCCTCCTGCTCTTCCTCCTCCTCCTCCTTCTTCTTCTGGTACTGGGGATTGAACACAGGCGCATTCTACCTCTGAGCTATACCCCCAACTCTATTTTATTCTTTATTTTGAAGCAGGGTCTCACTAAGTTGTGGAGGGCCTCACTAAATTGCTGAGGCTGGTCTTGAACCTGTGATCCTCCTGTCTCAGCCTCCCAAGTACTAGCATTACAGGCATGCACCACCACACCTGGCTGGTAACCCATTTTCTTATTATTTAGTAGTGAATTGGCATAAAACAACTTGTCTTGCAGTGTACCTCAGACCTAATATCTACTGTACTTTATGGGTCAAAGCAGGAAAAATCATTTCCAAATGATTGAGGCAAGAACTCCCTCTCTCTCTCTCTCTCTCTCTCTCTCTCTGTGGAAAGGTGTTTTATTCTGGGCTCCATTTATCAAAGTGTTGTGACCATGTTTATTCACTGCACAGGAATAGACAGAGAAGAAGAAATGGACAAATTGAAACAATGGGCAAATGAGAAATGAGAGAATTTCTCATTTATCCATTGTTTTCATTTTTCTTAAATTGGCATTGGCCAGGAGTTGAAGTACAAACACTAATTATTATCTAGAAATGACCATTTGGGTGATATTCAAGAAACTAGACTTTGATTTGGATTATTTTGTCATTTGAAACTGTGTTTCCTTATGGATTTCAAGTCATAGAAGGATTATTCAGGGAGGAAAAAAATTAAGGATTTTCTTAAAGTCTAGTTTTTTGTTTTGTTTTATGGTGCTAGGAATCGAACCTAGGGGGATTCTATCTCCAAACTACATCCCCAGCCCTATTTTTTAATGCTTATTTTGAAACAGGGTCTTGCTAAGTTGCTGAGGGCCTTGAGAAATTGCTGAGGCTCTCCTTGAACCTGCGATCCTCAGTCTCAGTCTCCCAAGTACTGGGATTACAGCTGTGTGCCACCAAGCCCAGCTAAAGTCTAGTTTTGAGGGAGAGGAATATGAAAGAAAGCGAATGGTTGTTATAACTACTAGAGAAAGTATTTGTATGAACTAGGATAATATATGCACAATGCCTGGGGGTCCTGTGGGGTGTTGTGCATGAGTAAGGAGGTGATGCGTGGAGGACCAGGTCTTAAGATGATCACCCCTCTTTAGAGTGTCTGCAGCTGACAACTTCCTCAAACACCAGCAACTTGTTAACATGTTTTGTCTGAGAAAACAGGTTACCAAACCTTCACACTCTTTAAAGCCTGGAGAGTAGAAAGACTTCATACCTCAATGCACTGCAGAGGGACCCCTTTTCAAGTCCTCTCTGCACTCCTCTGGAGCCTGCGCCGTTCTTTCCCAACCCCCCACCCTCCCAGACACCAGCCTGACACTAGTTGTGTCTATAATAAATGAGGAGGAGTGGCAACACCCTATTCCCTGTCACAGACCTGCAAAATCCCATTGAAATCTTTCTACTGAAGAAGAATCTGACCTCAGGCACACAGGAGCCTTTGTTCACATTTCTCTCTCTGCTCCTCAAAGCAGAAGTGACGGACTGTAACACTAGATGCCCGAGAAAAATGTGCAAAATAGAACACAGGGATGTACAAATCCTTGTTTTATTAACACTGTAAATTCCACTTCCTCAGAATTTCCAATTTTCTCCCACCTAGCAGCATAAAGACAGTTAAAGAGACTTTTGATGACATTCCCTTTGTTTAATGAAGCTTGGAGTTATGGGCAAGTGCCTTGAACTGCCGTTATTATCTGCATGAGTGAATAAGGGCTGAGGGTCCAGATCGGTGCAAGAGTTTTATTGCAAATAGGCACATTGATCATTCATAATCAGACCTACCAGGTCAGCAGTGCTGCAGTGCCAGCAGGCTGAAACAGCTGACCGAGGGAGCAGGCGTGCTCGTAGGTTAGCCTGATGTTCAAGCAGAATAGATGCTTTCTTACACCTTCAACTCTTTGCTTTCTTGTGACAGAGGGAAGTGAGAAGCAAAGCACATTTGAACTGCGTCACATACAACCCATCACAGAGCCACCCTCTGCTCACTCGAGGGTTCTCTGTGTTTCCAGAACCTTGCTTCTTTTAGAGGTGCATTCCTTCTGCGTGCAGGTCTGTGCGTTGTATCTCCCCGTGCCATGCCATTTAGAGCACTGTGAGCTGCTTCCTTGTAAAGATGCTGTCTTTTGATTTCTAGTTTTCTTGCATTCAAAGTCACATTCAGAAGAGAACATTTATAAGAGATCACCCTTCGAAGCTTCAGAGTGAATGGAAACCAAATGTTTCTTTTTCAATATATTTTTGGATACACCAATGACTTGTTTAAAAATTTAGCTTTGTGCCAGGAGTTGGTGGCACAGGCCTGTAATCCCAGAATTTGGGAGGCTGAGAAAGAAAGATTGCAAGTTCGAGGCCAGCCTCAGCAACTTAGCGAGATCCTCAGCAACTTAGCGACACCCTCTTTCAAAATAAAAATAAAATGGTCTGGGGGCACAGTTTGGAGGTAGGATGTCCCTGGTTCAATCCCCAGTATCAAAATAAATAAATAAATAAATAAATAAATAAATAAACCATAAATGTGAAAAGATCAGCTTTGTGTAAATTACTATACTTGTGTAAGCCTGATGAACATATTACTGTCACCATTCATGAGAGGGATATTTCTTTCACCGCAATGCCTATGTGTGTATTGGATCGTCAGCACAATTACACAGGGACAAGAAAAAGGCGAGTGCTTCCTTCTAGGTTACAAACTTGGGAGACCTGGAAGTACATGCATTTTAGGTTTCATACCTTCCAATTCTGCCCTAAAGAGTAAAAAATGTAAGGAGGTATTAATCACTGAAGGGCACAAAGATAGTGGCAGGGATGTAAAGCTTGAGCCGAGTCCCAAGTCAAAGGGGAGGATTTTGAGATGAACAGCATATGCTGAGAGCACCTTAAGCTTAATTTGATGTACCGTGTTCATGTGGAAGGATGATGGTGCTAGCCCATTGTGAAGTGGAAGTGCTTTGTTAATTATTTTTTATTGGTGATGAAGTTGCAGTATGTCCACATACAGTCACTCAGTTGACCTTGCAACCAGTGACAAGCACATGTCAGACGGCTGGTAAGAGTGAGGGGTTCGTGGAATCATCTGGATGTTTCTATGAGCTGGTTAGCATTATCTTCTAGTCAAGCTGTGCTACATGAGCACAGGCTACACCAAGGGGTTTCAATGTCACCGGTTTGTGGATCACTTCCTCAGAGACTTGATTCTTGCAGTCACTGAATTCAACTGAGGCCATGATTCTTCTACCATGTTGAGAAATGAAGAAGAATTCTTACCATAAAAAAACACCCAAAAACCAATGTGTACATTTACATACAGAAGTAGGTTTTTATTTTTATTTTTTCCAGAATGTCAAACTTCAAATCATCCTAAAATCATTAAAGCCCAACAAGCTTCGATTATTGATGTGTGCTTAGCTAAATACTTAGTTGATGTTTAAGGTACAAGTAATTTGATGTAAACCATTAATTGGAGGAAGTTGAAGCCCAGCAGTTTAGAAATGAAAGGGATTATACACTTTAATCACTCATTTCGTAATTAAGTAATCTTGAAGCTCAGACTGGATAAGTATAAGCTACATATTGTGATCTCTGCAACAATCACTAAAATATGCATGTGATAGATATAGAATGTAAGCTGAGGTATTAAAATAGCATTTTAAAATGTACTGATTAATATATAAAAGAAGGCAAAATATGAAAAAGAAGAAAATTAAAAATATGAAAACAGTAGATCAAAATGCAATCATCGAAATTACATTCAACACAATAACTTTTTATTTATAAAGTTATATAAGTAAAATTAAGAAAAGGAAAAATAGTTTTATATTTATTCCTATTTTATCATTTCTGATGCTTTTATTCTTTCCTATGGCTCTGGCTGTCATGTGATGTCAATATTTTCAGATTGAATCTCTTTCAGCATTTTTCAATAGTGCATATCTGTTTTTGATAGTTTCATTTTTTAATTTATCTGAAAATGTTCATATAGGTTTTTATCCTTCAATGTTTTCAACATGCTATTCCAATCTCTTGTGACTTCCATAATTTCTGATCAGCAGTCATTAAATTTTCAATATCCTCTTTCTCCAAGCCCCTTGGAATGTTTTGTTTTATCTTCTTTCAAAATCATCTCTTTAACTTTGGCATACAGCACCTTGTCTCTGATGTGATTGGGAGAGGATTTCTTTTTATCTTGATTGGGATTTGTTAAACTTCCTGAACCTGTAAATTAATGTATTCTACAAAATCAATAATTTTATTTTAAATAGTTCTCCTACCTCTTTTCTTACTGGAATTCCAATGACATACCTGTTAGACCAATTCAGACGTCCTGTTCTTTATTTCTTTCTCTCTGTTTTATATTGGAGAATTTCTATTAGTGTATTTTAAGCTTATTAATTCCCCTTTTCAGCTATTTCATTGTCTACAGTTGAGCTCATCTAGCTGATTATATGGACTCGTCCTTAATTTCCAGCTGCTTTACCTCCTCGAGGCTCTGTACTTTGACATTTAAACTTTCTGTGGCTAGGTTGTACACATTTGGGGACTGTACTTACAGGAGAAAAGCATTACATTCAAATTCTATATGGTTTTATCTCTGAAGAGGAGATTTCTCTTTGGTTCCATACCATACTGTCTGCCTGATATTTGGCAGTTTATGCTCTGAGTTTTAATCTAGTTCCTTCCTTGGTTCTCTTACTGTTTGGATTTCCCTTTATATTTCTAGCTGCTTCCCCTAAACTGAACTGTGTTATCTGGCACTTTCTTCCAGTAGTCCTATAGTTTCATCCAGTACTCCTACGGTGGGGGTTGGGAAGACCAGAAAATTTGACAAAGTCAATATCCATACTCCTTTCATATACGGTTTTTTAAAAACAACTAATCCCCTTTTTTTGCCTTTTTAAAAATGTTTTATAGTATATTTAAATCCTTGGTTTTTAAATTTTATTTTCCAATTCTTACAAGTATTGTTTATGGAGTGCTTCATGACTCCATCACTTCTCAACCACTTACCCTTCCCTGAGTTGTTCTCAGTGTGGTGTCCTGTGTCATTGCTTTCCTATTGATCTAAGGCTGTCTGCTCTCCATCTTCTAATGTATTCAACATTTCTTGCCCTATGGCTTGTTTTTTTTTTCCCCCAGAACCTTTTTTATTTAGTCTTCTTTAATTCCTGTCATGTCAGAAGATTTGGAATGGGAGTGGATATAAAAAAAAAAACCAAGTTTCCCACATTGATCCAATTTTCTCAAAAATTTGAGTATTGTGTAACCTTTAAATTTTGTGTTCACAAGTCAGTTTCTTTTGCTAAATATTTTTATTTTTAGCAAATAAAAATAAAAATAAAATATTTTTATTTTTCAAAAAATAAGATAAAGGAAAATTTTATAATGAAAGCAAAACGTCATTTTACTTTATTCAGGATAAAGTTCAAATTAACGGTCAAATTCTTCACTTTGTTTTCTTAGGTATACATAGTCTAAATATGTTTGAATTTCCTCTAAACTTTTTTTGTTTTTTTCTACTTTTTTATTAAAGTACATTTATAAGAAGTTTTTATTCCTCTTTGTATTCTTGGGTTCATTTTCAGGTCTCATTTATCCATCTAGATAAAACCTTTTTGTGGGCATGGACTTTGTACACCCAGATGAACACTCCAGGGCCTTCACAATGTTGATGAAAGGCGTACATTTGTTTCAACTCTTCTCTAATTCACTCTGATTGCACTAGATGAAAAAGGCTGATTCACTCACAATTCCTAAACCTGATAAGCACTTTGTGCTCATCCAAATTTTCTTAAGGAGGCTGTTTAAAAAGGTACAGATATTTTTTCCCATTAGCTGGCTAAGTATGTACTATCCATATTTTGTCTTTGCTGTTTTGGAATAAAATTAAGCACTGTCCCTTAAAAACTTTTGTTCACTTTTGTTTTAAGTAACCCATTTTTAACTCACAGTTTTTGTTTTTTGCGGTACCGGGGATTGAACCCAGGGGCGTTCTACCTCCGTGCTACACCCCCGGCCCTATTTTTTATACTTTATTTTGAAACTGGGTCTCACGAAGTTGTGGAGGGCCTCACTAAGTAGAGAAAGAGAGAAAGAGAGAGAGAGAGAGAGAGAGAGAGTGCGAGCGAGAGCTGAGGCTGGCCGCGAACCCGGATCCTCCGGTCTCCGCCTCCCAAAGTACTGGGATTACAAGCGGGCGCCCCCACGCCCGGC
>PVJS01051736.1:0-13866 GCA_004027185.1 Glis glis
CACACACACACACACACACACTCATTCACACTTCAGTTCATTTCTTATAAAGAATACTATGAGCTTGTACTATAATAATTTAATTCCTTAAGTTTTCAAGTATAAGTTAACATTTGGATGCTTCTAGAAAGAAAGCCAGTGTTTCCAGAGATCATGGTACTGACATGTGGAAGTAGCTCTTATGGTTTCATTTTATTTCTCTTTCTCCCTATACATACATTATTTTGTAACATCAATAATTAAAATTTTGATTTTCAGCATTTGTTTTGGTTTTCCAGTTTTCTATGTCTACATTCCCTCTTCCTTAAATTTATAGAAAGTAATCCAAAGAGAGAAAAGGAGATGAGGGGAAACATTCATTAAGAACTCATAATGTGCCAGAAGGGAATGAAACACATACACTGATGATTTCACTTAATCTTCACAACCATCCTGTGAGATGGATGTAATTTTCCTTATTTGATAGGTGGATAAACTGAGGCCTAGAAAGACTATGTAGACTATTGAATAATGGCAGAGCTGGAATTTGAGCATGGATTTTAGTGACTATCAACCATAATCTATCCACACCTGCTCTTCTGGACATCAAGGATCATAATTCCTTTTCTGTTTAACTTGCCAGTCATGCAGAATATCTAGCTGGATTCTAGCACACAGGGTCTCAATACGTGTCAGTAATGGCAGCTATACAGGATGGGGTCATACAATGGAATCACCATGAAAACATGGCTTTATGCTATCGGTTAACAAGAAATCAAAGTAAAAGTTGAATCTCCAAGTTGACAACTCATGTGGGAAGTTGGTGATAATATAGAGGAGATTCTTGCGCTGCTATGATAGTATAATGATCTCCCTGTCCTGCCTTCTGTCATTTCTTTCATCAAATACCAAACGTCTCCCGTCATTGCCATCTACACAGTAACGCTGGTTCCTTCCTCATGATGAGGTTCACTCTCCTGATGGTGGCTGGAAATGCCCCTATGGTTCAGAGAAGCCAGTGAACTTAAGCAAATTTGGAGTCGTTTCTTGGAAATGTTCTTTGATATCTTAATGGGCTGCAGGTTCCTGTCATTAGGAAAGTGAATTTTCTAGTACAGTGGCAGAGTTAGTGTTTTTTGTTGAAATGACCAAACACTGTATGGTCCTGCTTGTGATTTAGTTTGAACAATAAGACATTATTTGAGAAAGTGCTTGCCACCTAAGATCATACATTAAACATAAATACACAGATGCAGGCACACGCATGATTGCATACACAGAAAAAAAATCCACGCTTCTTTACTGATGCCGTTTGAGTTATCTTAGGTTCAACCATACTGAAAATCTTTTAGGCAGTAAAACTTTTTTTGGACTCATTAAAATTGTAATGTGAATGCATGGGAAATGTATCTTTGCACATAGGGTTTTCTTCTATTTCTGGAATCAGTCTGAATTCTTGCAAAGTCAGTATAATTACACAGAAGGCATATATGAATGTACGGGCCTATGATTATCCACAAACTTTGAAGATTTCTAAACAACACGTGCACAGATCTTTATGTGACAGCAAGAAGGGGGGAAATTATCACTTACAATGAGATGGGAAGATGGGGATGAGTTGATCATCAAAAGGAACAAAGAGTATAATGAAACAACTCAGCTCCCCTTTGAGGGCCGGGGCACTTCTGCCACATGTGCTCCTAAAAGTTCAGTGATGTCCCCATTGAATTGGGTCTACTTAGTTAAGCATCCCGATTCCCCCAGTGACACTCTCTCTTTGTGTACGCCCTGAACCCAGTTATATTAACTCCTCTCCTTTTTATAGGTTTGACTAGTCTAGTATAATGGAAAAGAAATAATTATAATGGTTACAAGCTTTGAAGAGCTCAGTGTCTGATGTAAGACAAAACTTCGTAGCATCCTTGAACTAATTGCTTATATTTAGAAATCTTGACTTCTAACAATGCTTCCTTCTCAGCAAACAATTGCCCAAATATCCCATGCCAAATGACCCCGGGCTAAATTCTTAACTTGCTTTATCTCTGTATCTTAGGGGTTTTAATGAATTAATTTGTTTTTTGGGGTCTGGTTTTATTTTGTTTTATGTTAAAAATGAATAATGACACCTACCTCATAGAATTTCTGAGATACCAAATAACAGCATGATGTAAATGGAAAGCCCTTAGTGTGGAGTCAAAGACTCTAATGATAGGTGGGGACGCTAACAGAAATAATAATAGCATTCTCATGGTAATACCAACATTATCTGTTTTGTACACAACATTGTTCTTTCCCTCTACAAATAACCCTGGTTTTATTAGAAGTTCCCTCCTCCAGAAGGAAAGAACTGAGTAAAGATGGCCCTGCAGCCCCATCATAAATCATCACAGTGCTTCACCATAACTGAGCGTTGAATGTGGAAAATCACTGTGGGGGAGAGGAGGGCTAGGTGCCTACATCCTGTCCGATGCCAGTACTCCCCCACAGTAAACCCTTCTGCTGGATTGGACTTGTGTTTGTCACAGATGGCTTTCTTCAGTCCTCAACCAACTTTTTTGAAATGTTCTCAGAGACAAGTTTGAATTGTTCTTTTAAGAAACCATGTGGATGACATATTTCTACCACCCCCAATCAGTCCATATTTTAATCAGGCCATAAAAGGAAAGCATATACCTAGCAAGCATACACAAGGGTGACGATAATACAAGCTGTAGAGGACACCAATCAACAAATTAGTACTTATAATAGAGAAACTTGAATGGTGAAGAATTTTAAAGGCACACACAGACTTGTACCAATGGAAGAAATTTGTGTGTGTGTGTGTGTGTGTATGTGGGGGGGTGGTGTACTGGGGATGGAACCCAGAGATAATCTACTTCTGAGCTACACCCCCAGCCTTAATTTATCATAGAGTAAAACTGGCTTTATTTCATGTACCATTCCATGAGTTTGTCTTTTATTTTTTATTTTCAACATTATTATTATTGTTGTTGTTAGTGTGTGTGTGTGTGTGTGTGTGTTACTGGGATTGAATCCAGGGGCATTCTTCCTCTGAGCTACATCCCCAGCCTTATTTTATTTTTTATTTTGAAACAGTGTCTCACTAATCTGCTAAGGGCCTTGCTAAGTTGTTGAGGCTGTCCTTGAACCTGTGATCCTTCTGTCCCAGTCTCCCAAGTAATGGGACTAAAGGTGTATGCCAGCACACCCAGAAGAATATTTTGAAAGTTGTGAATGGTAAACTTGGTGACAAGTAATGAGAAGGAACAAAAGAACTGGATATAACTATCATTTCAGTAAATTTAATCATAGATGGTATTACTTGGCAAGACAAACTAAGGAGTAATAGAAGTTCATTGGTTCTAGTACAAGCAAGTGTACTCTGATTGACCTACCAAAAGATATACTGTGTTCCCTCAGAAGGCAGGCAGACTCCATAAATGAAGTTATTCAAGAATTTATCTATTCATTTTTTGTGGATCTCTATGGAGGAAAAAGTACCCCTGGCAGAGCAAGGGTTTGAGAAGCAAACTTTTAATGCTAAGATGGCCTGGAATGCAGAGCTGATGTGGTTTGTATTTGAAGAGCACTAGCCAACTCTACCTGGCAAGCATGGTAAATCCTTGTGCTTTCAATTCCAATAATATCAACTGGAACTGGATTTGTGTGTCCTAATTATGATCTTGGATTCACAGAATTTCAAAACTGGAAGGAACCTCAGAAACAATCTAGACTGGGTTCCTTAGAGAGGTTTACCATCTTGGATGTCTGGGATGGAAATTTGGAATGGAGCTGGAAGATAGGTTCTGGCCATGAAAGAGAGTACCTGGACCTTTAATCGTGTCTACAGTGGGCTAGGGAATTATCGTTCAGGCAGCCTGAGTGATATGTTGTGTGCACGTGACATCTTTGCCCAGTTTATGCTCCTTGTTTGCTTTCTAAATGAGACTTGGGAAATGCCAGTGAGCTTCCCAGAGACAATGCCTGTACCATGGAAGAGTACCATTAGATATTGTTGGTGATATGCAATGAATAAAGTGACTCCATACATTTCTGCTGGCATTTTCTTAGCTCTTTCCTTGGTTATCTATGCCATAAATACAGAACCTGACTCAAATGTGTTACTTACATGTTTGAATCTCTGTGCCAATGTAACTTAACTTGGCACTTACAATCTGTCAGGTACCAGGTACAGTTCTCAGAACTTTTCCTACATCTGATTCCCATAACAACTTTATATGGTAGGTTTCTTTTTTTATTACTTCATTTCATTTATTGGTGCATTGTAGTTATACATTTTGGTAAGTGTCAGGGTATCAGAAGCATGCATGCACACATTGCTCATTTAGCACTCCCTCAAATCCCACCCCATTCCCTCCCCCTTCCCTCCTTTCCATGCTCAGCATAGTGATTGGCTCTGATAAGTTTGTGTACATACATCGTGTGCATTAGTGTATTTCCCTCTTCCACCCTCCCGTCTCCCTCAGTTAGATTGCCTTCTTTGCTCAACTAAAGTTTTCTCCTTCTTTGTCTGGAGGAGGTTTCTATTTTGATAACTCCCATTTTACAGGTGAAGAAAGTAGACCCAAAGAAGGTAAGTAGTTTACCAAACATCTATGTAAGAAACCAAGCTAGGATTTGAACCTAGCTAGAATGCCTGAACCCAGAGCCTATGCTTTTCACTACATTATTTCTTTGCTTCTATATATGCTTATTCTGCTAATGAATACTTAATTATTGACAGAGCCTCTTTGCAATACCTTAAGGATGTCCCTGAGTGTTCTAGTGGAATTTTTCAGAAGATTCCAGTATTGCATTACCCTTGGAATACCTTAACTAGCAAGAGAAAGAGATGTCTACAAAACCCAGTTGGAAAAGGACACTGACCATTATCAAAAGAGATTTAGGAAGCCAAGTGTGGTGATACAAGCCTCTAATCCCATTATTCGGGAGGCTAAGACAGGAGGATCACAGGTTCGAAGCCAGCATCAGCAACCTAGTGAGGCTCTCAGCAACTTAGGGAGACCCTGTTTCCAAATAAAAAATAAAATAAAATAGTGCTGAGGGTGTAGTTCAAAGGTAGACTGCACCTGGGTTCAATTCCCAGTACCACACAGAAAGCTGAAATCCTCAGCCTTTTCAAGCCAAATGAAGGCTTCTTTTCTTGAGGTAATAAATAAATAAATAAATAAGGCCACAACCAGTGGTATGATTCTTTTAAACTTAATGGAGACATTAGAGAGTGATATGTGGTATGTACCCTCTCCCTCCTCTTAGTATTCACTCATTTCCTTAAGAACTCCTTTGGCCCCTTAAGTGCTGCAAAAGTTATATTTTTAAAGTTCTTAAAAGAAATTAGTGAAATAAGCAGTTTACAATAGAAACTTTTCTTTGTAAAAGACATCGGCCTTAACCACAGCATTCCCTCCAAATTGTGTGTAGCATGCTAATTAGAGAGAACCCCAGGTTTTGTTAAGTACAGGCTTTTAATGAAAGAAACATAGTCATAGACAAACTGCAGCTGTTGAGGAAAAATAAAAAAGTTGAAATGATAGGGTGGAATGGAAAAGAATGAGAGAAATAAATCTGCTTGCAATGAGATTTGTGGACCCATGCCAGTAAAGTCAAAGGGAGGAGTGGTTCCCAAGCCAGTGTTTCCCTCTACTTGAGAACAGCGTATGCGTAAGTGAGCTTCCAGGAGGACACAGAATTCCCAACTTTACCAGCACACTGGCAAGTCAAAATCATGAAGCACTTAATACTGGAATAAAGAAATGCTTCTCACTCAAAGAGCAATAGCTTCAAGGCTGGAAAAATTCAGAATCCTGAATTATAATAAGAACCAGGAAGGATTTCATTTCTTAAAAGTGTACTGAACAGCCAGGCATGGTGGCGCACTCCTGTAATCCTAGTACTTGGGAGGCTGAGACAGGAGGACCACAGGTTCATGGCCAGCCTCAGCAAATTAGTGAGGCTTTCCACAACTTAGTAAGACCCTGTTTCAAAATAAAACATAGGAGCATGAATGGCATCAGGAGGAAGAGGGACAAAGAAATAGTTATGGGAATTGCAGGAAGGATTAAAACTGATTGCTATGACAGAGGTGGTTTCTGGTAATGACCTGCTGGAGTTAGATACAAACAAGGAAACCCTTCCAGTTCTCCCCCACTGTTGCTACTGTCTTGCAGCCATCTCTACATATACTTTGTTTGTTTGTTTGTTTGTTTGTTTGTTTGTTTAGGGTACTGGGAATTGAACCCAAGGGCATTCTACCTCCAAGCTACACCCTTCACCCTACTTTATTTTTTTTTTATTTTGAAATAGGGTCTCGCTAAATTGCTAAGGCTGGTCTTAAACTTGTGATCCTGCTGTCTTCGCCTCCTAAGTACTAGGACTACAGGGGTGCAGCACCACAGTTTTTAATATGCCCTTTCCACCTTGCTTACCTCATCCATTTTTGTTTCTAGAGAATTCTTACTATTATAAGAAACTTCCTGTTTATATATATATATATTGACAATTTCTTTCCCACTAGAAAATCAACTTGCCCTCTGTCTATTATATTAATTATATGTTCCAAACACCAGGAATAATGCCTGACATGTACTAGGTTTTGGATGGAATTTTGAACTAATGAGGGATACTCTAAGGAATGGTATCCTTTGGGAATTTTATCAGCCATAGGGGGTTGGGATTCCAGGAAGTGTAGGATTATGTAGCTGGACCATGGCAGCTGGTAGAAATTGGAGTCAATGAATGGGCCAGTGTCTCAGAGACAAGGAAGAATTTTAGATTCTGAACAATGGAAAAAAATAACTCACCTGGGCCATTCTGTTGTGTTACCTTTTTTCTCCAATTAATTATTTACTTGATGTTTATTGAGCAAATACTACATGCTACATCTTAGATACTTGTAGGACCATGACCAACAATGCCCAGTCACTCAACTCAAGGACCTTATGGTCTTTTAAGAAAGACAAATATATGAAAGGGATATGAACAGCACAGAAGGGAATTCAAGGGATGTTGAGAAAGGACAGGTACTGGGGAACACTCCTGAACTACAACATTTAAATATATTAATATACTATTAACATAGAAGGCCATAGTTTACAGACTAACGGCCAAGTAATAAATGGAGGAGAAATCAGTTTTTTGTATTATGGAAATTAGAGAATATAGAGCCATAAAACAAGAAGATCTTTTTCTTTTCCCTTTTTAAAAATTTTTGGAAGGGATGTGGAATTGAGATAGAGTGATTTGGCAGCCTTTCTAAGTCTAGAGTTGTACCATCCAATATGATAGTCATTACTCCAATGTCGCAGTTTCAAATTAAATTTTAATTAATTAAATTGAATAAGATTAAAACTTCTGTTTCTTATTTCGAGTATTCAGTATCCATATGTGGCTACCATATTGTGCAGCACAAATACACACCATTTCTGTCATCTCACAAAAGTTTATAAAACAGTACTGGTCCAAAGAGTTTTACCTATCCTCTGCCTTCCTCTCTTTGCATAATTGTCTATGGCTCAAAGTACTTAGAATCCACTAATGTCATTCGTTCACTGATATAGTCACTGAGTTAAACAACAGTTAAATGGCCATGAGGTACTGGTTACTGTTCTATGATTTAGAGATACACAAATGGAGAACATTATGTCAAGTGAGATTAGCCAGTAACAGAAAGTGAAGAGTCATATGTTTTCTCTCATGTGTAGAAGCTAGGAAGTAATCAGGAGATAAGAGGAGCTGTAGATGATGGAGGAGAAACCCCAGTGGAGAGATGGAAGGGGTATAGGGGAGGGGGAACAGAGGGATAATTAATGAAGGAAACACTTCCACTGACATTACGGTCATATGTGAAATTATCAATGCCAATCTCAATATCATGTATGGGGAAGGGAGGGAGCAGGTGGGAGCGGGGGGGGGGGTCACAAAGTGATAAAGTCAATATATCAGTTGCCTTCATGGAACATATATCCTGCTGAGGGAACCTAGAATAAAGAACTCAACACATGTAAGCATGATATGGTTTTAGGTCATGATTTGGAGTCTAAAATGAATCAAACACTATTATTTCAAATGAGCCTGAGTGGAGCCGTCTCACCTCCTGATCTCAGCTCCCTTGAGGTTACATCATTAGCACCAGGAATAAAATATTTATTTTTTAGTCTATTACTAAAATATAGGTTATTATTTTGAAAGACTTGGATAGTGTACATTTTTATTCAATAACCTCAATGACCATATTTTCTATTCTGAATCACAGGGCAAATGGTCTTAAAGCTTTTTTTAATATACTCAGGGTTTGTGAAAATAAGAATTAAAAAGTTTGAAATGAAGACTAACTGATATTTAGTTAACCATCTGCTCAATCATAATTGAAAAGTATATTCAAATGATTTTGGATATTTGGGGGTGCTACATTTTGTCTGGGTTCTGTGCCACTCTTTTATGCTGAGTTGGGAAAACTGCAACCACTTTTTCCATCCTGTAATTGTAGAAAACACACAGTTATGTCAATTGTATAATCATACCATCAATTCAGAGCAAGAAAAGAAAGGGTTAAGCAGTACAATGTCTCATTAAAAAGCATTGCCTTTCTTTAACTTGAGTTTTGGCCTACAGAGCATTATCATATAATAATCTTAGTTAAAAAAAATTAATATTTACTGACCTTCAAATGTTTAAGAAGATCCTTGTCCTAGACATTGTGGTTTAAACAGCCTTTAAAATTTAACAATAGCATGCTTTCATTTGTTTTCTTAAAATATAATATTATTACAGAACATGTTGAGGCAATTATTTTAGTAAAAAAATTACTCAAATTAAAATTCATCATTTTGTTTAGTAGAAAAAACAGGACTCTGCAGTCAGGACCCAAATAAGGCTTTCTATGTGCCTTATTTATTCAACATAGGAGAGGCTTTATGAGAGCTTAGATCCCATTTTATCCATCTGTGGTTAAGCATGATTTAAGTTTGTTTGCTTAAGAAAGACTGTACATTCTTTATATATATATATATATATATATGTATATGTATATATATATGTATATATATATATATATGTATATGTATATATATATGTATATATATATATATATACATAGTGTGTGTGTGTGTGTGTGTGTGTGTGTGTGTTGTTTTTTCATCACTAATTGCTAGGTGGTTTGGATCTAGATTGTTCCCCAAAGTCTCATGTGTTCAGAGTTAGAACTTGAAGTGAAGTGATTGGATCATGAGAGCTCTGATCTCATTAGGGGATTAATCTATTTATGGCTACTGAACTACTGGAATGTGGGACCTAGTTGGAGGAAGCAGATCAATGGTGGGAGTGGTTCCCTGGAAGGATTTATCTTCTTTCCTGCCTTTCTCTCTCTCTTCCTCTAACTTTGTCTCTCTCTGCTTCCTGGCTGCCATTAGCAGCCTCTACCGTATCCTACTGCCATGATGTTCTGCTTCACCTCAAGCCTACAACAATGAAGCTGTCAAACCATGAACTGCGACCTCTGAAACCATGAGCCAAAATAAATCTTTCCTCTTCTAAGTTGTGCCTGTCAGTTATGTTGATCACAGAAAAGCTGACTAACCTACTAATCATTATTTTACCTAGTCATACATACACTCATTCTAAATAGTAAAGGTAGCCTCGGTAATGATGGTAGCAGCATAAAAAGATAAACCCAGTACCTTGTCCTTCCAAGGTCAACTAAAGACCCTACTATCTCTCCATCCTCTCCCAAGCATGTTATATTGATAGAGTGCATGACTGTGCTTAGGCATGTCTCCCTAAAGATGAAATCTATCGCTGGGTGTGGTGTCACATGCTTGTAATCCCAGTACTTGGGAGGCTGAGACCAGAGGATCCAGGTTCGTGGCCAGCCTCAGCTACTTACTGAGGCTATCTGAAACTTAGTGAGACCCTGTTTCAAAATAAAGAATAAAAAATAGGGCTGGGGGTGGATCCTGGAGGTAGAATGCCCCTGGGCCAAATCCCCGGTACCGCAAAAAAAAAAAGAAATCTATTCTCATACATTTCTTAAAAGAGTTTAAAGAAGGTCTTCTTGAAAAATGAGAGTGTTTAAATAATTTAGAAGATTGTAATCAGCAATGAGACCACATAGAACGAGTGATACAGACTACAGCAAAGGACATGAACTTGATTTTAAGTGACGGGGAGGCGGGAGGCACCTCTGTCAGTGTAGTCATTTCCTTCTTGATGCTAAGCATTTCAACCTCCACACAGTATATGTCGTTTCTCTGTGTTTTAAAGAATATACTTCAGGACCTATAAATTATTCTCTTTCATTCACTGATGAGAAGAAATTGTCGAATTCCTGGAGGTTGGGATAGCGAAAGTCTTTTAAAAGAGCACTTTGGAGATGTTTTTGTAAATGGAAATAATCACTTCTGCAACCAATCCCTCACTGTAATGTCATCGGTTTTCATCTACAAAATGATGCTGTGTGTCTGTAGTTTGAACCATTAAATTATGTATCCATAAAGCTGAATTTATTATGATAGCAGAATCTTTAATATTCTGTTTTACAAAAAATATACATTTTTTGGAGTGGCCTTTGGTTTGGATTCATTTTTTTCTGTTATACTACAAGGATGTTGGAATAATTTCAATTAAGATCAGAGTGGCACAGTATGTTGAAGCTAGAAATGAGGAATTTACTCTGGCTTGCCAGGTGCATGGTTATGAGTGCTCTGAGCCTCAGTCCTGCATATGTATGGTATAGAGCATATAAACTATATAATTTATATAACAACCCATAAGTTAAAAATATGAAACTTATTTACACAAATGCCTAAGTATAAATATATTTACATGCAAATAGAACATATAACATTCTTTAGTACATAATACAAATAATATGAAACATATATAAAAATAGTGATGCTAACAACTTCCATGAGTAGGGTTCTCAGATTTAGCCAAAAAAAAAGAAAAAGAAAAGGCAAAAAACTCAGTAATGCAGTTAAATTTGAATTTCAGATAAACAATGGAAACATTTTTTATATAAACATTTCCCATACAATATGTGGGACACACATTAAATAATTATTGCTTATCTGAAATTCAAGTTTGGCTTTTATTCTAACTGGTAACCTTAATCATGAGAGTCATTCAAGAGACCTTTCAATGCAGCTCATGTTAATTTTATTTCTTACTCTTTAGATATTACTATATACTACTGAAATAATTTACTGTTTATGGGTACAATTTCTATAGGTGACTATCCTTTGTTCTAATCTTTACTCTGTCTCTTAATAGCTGTTTGAAGTTGGACAACTTATTTAACCTCTCATTGTTTCAATTTCCTTATATTAAGATGGGAATAATAGGGCAGCCCCTGCGCCACCTGGGTGGCCCCTGTGCCAGGTACCAGACCCCGGCAGTCCCTGCACCACCTCAGTGGCCCCTGTACCAGGAACCAGACCCCGGCGTCCCCGCACGCAACCCTGGCAGCCCCTGCGCCACCTGAGCGGCCCCTGCACCAGGTACCAGACCCCGGTGTCCCTGCGACACCTGGGTGGCCCCTGCACCACCTGGGAGGCCCCTGCGCCAGGTACCAGACCCCGGCGTCCCCGCACGCAACCCTGACAGCCCCTGCACCACCTGGGCAGCCCCTGTGCCAGGTACCAGATCCCGGCATCCCTGCACGACACCCCGGCAGTCCTTGCGCCACCTCGGCAGCCCCTGCGCCAGGGACCAGACCCCGGCGTCCCCGCGTGCCACCCCGGCAGCCCCTGCGCCATCTGGGCGGCCCCTCCACCAGGTACCAGACCCTGGTGTCCCCGCCTGTCACCTTGACAGCCTCTGCGCCTGCCCCAGGCCTCGGATCCCCCCACACCGTGTCACCTCAGCGGACTCTGCACCTGCCCCAGGTCTCCGCGCAACCCCGGCAGCCACTGCTCCACCTTGGCAGCCTCAGCATCACCTCGGCGGCCTCTGCACCCGCCCCAAGCCTTGGCCTCACCTCGGCGGCCTCTGCGCCAGGCCTGGGCGTAACCCTGACAGCCTCTGTGCCACCTAGGCGGCCCCTGCGCCAGGAGCCTCTGTGCTACCCTTCAGAGCCTGGATACCCTCCAGCGCCGCCACCCAAGACCCACGCCAGTCTCTGGGTTGTCACTGAGTCAGGACACACCCCGGCGCTGACACCTGAGATCTAGGAGCACACGCTCCCCCCTGGCACCCACACGCAATCCTCTGTGCCATGCCACAGAACCTGTGCACCCTTAGGCACCCCTACTCGATACCTGGAGCCTGCACCCCCCACGGGCCCATTTGAAATCCTCAGCACAGCGCATCAGAGCCCGGGCACCCTCCGGCGACATTGCCTGAGACCCGGAACACGTGTGCATCCCTACGGGCTCGGGCGACCCCCAGCACTTGCGCCTCGGAAACAGGGCACCTTCCGACACCATCACCCGTGCATGAGTACCTGCACCCAACATTGCACCTCGAAGTGCTCCTCACGTGACAACACCTGAGCTCCGGACCCTGCATACCCCTCCACACACAATACCATGCCCCAGCCAACCGGACGAGAGGGATCCACAGCCTGCAGCATACTGACCCAATTGGGACTACAGGAGCCATCAAGAGGTCTCATACACAGAAAGGAAAATGATGCGGAGGCAACAGAAACACAAAATGGAAAACACCGAAAATGCAAGAATGAAGAACAGTGAGGAAACAGGAAACATCCACAATGCATCAACAAGAGAGATCACTGACTCTGACCTGAAGGAAATGCAAGATAGAGAATTACGAATTTTGATCTTCAGAATGATGAAAGGCCTCAAAGTAAGCATAGAGGAGATGAAGGAGGAAGTTGAGGCTCTAAGGAAGAATCAGAAAGAAACTCTGAATGAAATGAAGGAATCAATAAACGAATTAAAGACTGCAATAGAAACCAATGCTAGTAGGCTTGACCACATGGAAAATAGGGTATCACTCCTGGAAGACAGCTCATTCAAAACTGAGAACACCGTCAATGATATACAGAAGATATTACAACAACACAGCCTGGCCATTCAAGAAATACAAGACAATGCAAGGCGTCCTAATCTAAGGATAAAAGGCCTTGAAGAAGGTTTAGAAGCACAGATCAAGGGTATAAGAAACCTCTTCAAAGAAATAATTTCAGAGAATTTTCCAAACATAGAGAAAGATGTAAACATACACATACAGGAGACATATAGAACGCCATTAAGACAGGACCAAAGAAGGACCTCCCCTCGCCACATAATAATTAAACTGACTAACATAGAGGCCAAAGAAAGAATCCTAAAAGGAGTAAGAACAAAAGAACATGTGACATACAGGGGCAAAACAATAAAAATCACCCCAGACTTCTCAACTCAAGTCAGGAATGCCAGGAGGGATTGGTACGAAGTACTCTGGACCCTGGAAGAAAAAACTTCAAACCAAGACTGAAATATCCAGCAAAACTATCATTTGAAATTGATGGAGAAATGAAAATGTTCCATGATAAACAAACATTTAAAGAATTCTTGAGGACCAAGCCAACACTAGAGAAAATCCTGAAAGAAATAAACCACAAAGAAGGAAAACCAAGCAATCTTCAGAACCACAGGAGAGGTGAACTCCACCAGGTAGGCAACTAAACAAGGAGATTTGTCACCACAGCAAATAGAAAATAAAACTAAAAAATGATAGAAAACAAAAATCATATCTCTATAATAACATTGAATGTCAAAGGACTCAACTCCCCAATTAAAAGGCACAGACTGGCAATGTGGATCAAAAAGCATAACCCAACTATATGCTGTCTACAAGAAACTCACCTTCTAGCCAAAGATACTCATACGCTAAAGGTAAAAGGATGGAAAAAGATATACCATTCAA
>PVJS01051737.1:0-13866 GCA_004027185.1 Glis glis
AAAAAAAAAAAAAAAAGATTAATGACTAAATTTTGGTCATCATCTAAAGGCAGAGGGGCAAGAAAAATTTTCCTGTTTTTAGAGGAACCAATTGTGTAGTTGCAACAGGAATTCTTTTTTTCTTTTTTTTTTTTTGGCAGTACTGGGGATTGAATCCAGGGGCATTCTACCTCCAGGCTATACCCCAGCCCTATTTTTTATTCTTTATTTTGAAACAGGGTCTCACTAAGTTGGGGAGAGCCTCACTAAGTAGCTGAGGCTGACCGGAACCTGTGATTCTCCTGTCTCAGCCTCCCAAGTACTGGGATTACAAGCGTGCACCACCATGCCCAGCTTAGGAATTTTTCTTGACTTTTTCCTGTCCACTTCTGTCAGAATAGACAATATACAATAGGAGGTGATAGATGACACGATTACCTGTCATCTAGCAGGTCAAAAGTCATCCTCTGCTCTAGACTTCAAACATTTAGTTACATATTCAATGTCTGTGTGTCTACCTATAGATATTAAAGTAATAATTTGAAAACATTAACAGACACTTCTACCTCCAGGCTACACCCCCAGCCCTATTTTTATTCTTTATTTTGAAACAGGGTCTCACTAAGTTGCGGGAGTGATATTTTGTAAATATTTTGTTTACTTCATTTATTGAAGGTGATAGATGACAATAATATCAAATTTTAATAGCTCATACCAAATTTTGCCAGAAAGATGAAAATTGATAAGGCAGATAAACAGAGTAATATAGATGACCAGAGTTAGTGAATCTGGTCATCTATGTTAGAGTCAGGCTCATTGTGACTCTTACATATTGCATACAATGTCACTAGTCGGGGGAAAGTGACATCGAGTAGAATACAGTGCATACAGACCTGTAGATACAGGGAACTCTCTGCAGGAAGGGCTTAATCTAGACTTCACTGGGTTTCAGTGTCAGTGGTGTTATCAGTTTTATAATAACCCAGGGAGGAATATTTGGTAGAAGAAAAAATGAAGACCAATATCACAATTCCCACATTTAGAGGTTGACTCACAAAAGAAAATGAGGGGAATTATTTTTAAAACATAGGAGAAAGACTGTAAGTTTGGAGAACTCCAGGGAAATGAACATCTCTAAAATGTAATAACCAAGTTCCAATAAGTAGATGCACTTGGGTATTAAAAGGAATTTTTATGTATTAGATTTGGCAATTAAAAAGTAGCGTTTTAACTGCATTTACAATGAAATATACTTGCGAATGACTTTATAAGTAGAGAACCAAGAGATGGAAGGAAATCTTGCCTGATGGTCATATTTCCTTCCAAAAATTGCACTGACTTTTTTCTGAGAATGAAGGAGAAGCTGGAGAGGAAGGGAGAATATTGCAAAGCTCTGGATTAGCCACTGAGGAACCTGGGAAAGGCCTGTGAGAGACTTGTCAGCGCTGTGGATTAAAGGTCTGAAATAAGTACGATAGGGAAAGGCAAATATATAAATTTTTTTAGCACAAAGCATTTTTCCATTTTATTTTCAAATGACTCCTGCAGATTTTTCTGCCATGTTTGAAATTAAGAAAAAAAAAAGAAAGAAAACTCAAAACTTGGGGCTATTTCCTAGAAATGTGGCATATATACATAATCATTCTTAAAAATAGTTAAATAGCTCTTGGACACATATTGCCTAAAATTTGGAAACACATAGAATACTTTCAAAACGTGCAATTATAAAATTTCTTTTTTGCAGTACTGGGGATTCAACCCAGGGCCACACACAGGCTAAGCAAAAGTTTAGCCACTGGGCTATATTCCAAGCCCTTTTTAAAAAACTTTTTTTTTCTCTTTTGAGACAGGGTCTTGCTCTGTTGCCCAGGCTGACCTAGAATCTGGGATCTTCCTTCTCAGTCTCCCCAGCAGCTGAGATAATAGGTATGCACCACTATGCCCAACACCAATCTTTTAATTTAAAAGGATTATTTCACTTATCTGTGAAAGTTTGTATAGAGGTGATAGAAGCATTGCTTCATTGACACTTTCTAAAAATCTTAAAGAGAGTCATCAATACCTGTAAAAAAAAAATTTTGTTCTTCTTTTTGGCTAAGTAAAATTCTACTGTGTATATATTCCATATTTTCTTTATCCGTTCATCTGTTGACAAACACCTATGTTGGTTCCATAGTTTGGTTTTCGTGGTTGTTCTGCTATAAACATGGGTAAGCGTGTATCACTATATTATCCTAACTAGATCTTTCGGAAGGATACGGAGAAGTGGCATAGCTGAGTCATATGGTAGCTCCATTCTGAGTCTTTTGAGGAGCCTTTATACTGATCTCCATAGTTGTTTTACTAATTTACAATTCCACCAACAGTATATAAAAGTTTATTTCCCTACATCATCACTAGCATCTATTATTGTTTATAGTCTTTATGATTGCCATTCTAACTGAATTTTCAGAAAAATTAGTTCTACCTAGAGAATATTGTGCCAAGTGAGATGTCAGTCTCAGAAAGTCAAGGGTCATATGTTCTCTCTCATATGTGGAAGTTAGAGAGAAAATAGGAACCAAAAGGGACTTCAGAAAAAGAAGGAGAGAGATCAGGGGATTGTGAAAGGGGCTTGGGGGAGGGACAAGAGGAAGGGAAAAGAGGCCTGAGGAAGGAAACATTAACTATTGTTATGCCGATACATGTAGTTATCAGTAAAAATCTAATTAACATCTATGGGGAGAGAGAAAGAACAGAGCAAGGTGGGAGGCAAACCCAATGATGTGTGCCTATATGAATAATACTTTCAGTCTCACGCTAATGTATGGTGATAATCCACCAGTAAAAGTATTAAAAAGCCATTAATACCAATACATAATCTTCTTCAGGGGTACGGAGACTTAGAAGTGACAGGACAATAAAGATAAATGCAATCATCACAATAAAATTATCTTATGGTGTGCACACAGACAATGAGGTCTTCAGTCCCAGGAGACAAGTGACAACATGGCAGGTGAGGCCCTTGGACTGTCAATGGACCCATGTCAGAGACAGAGGCAGCTGAGTCACAATACAGCAATGAACTCCTTTTTTTTTTCTGAATTCAAAATGATTCTTAAAGGGAGAAGATATTGGGTTTATACAAGCAAAGGAATAATAGGAACAGACCCTTTAGTGGTTGCAGTACCTTTTGTTGCAGCTATAATATATTATCACAAACCGTGACTTAAAATACAATGAATTTATAATCTCACAGTTCTTATAGTTAGTTGTCTTAATAGGTCCCATTGGCTAAAATGAAGAAGCGGGCAAGACTGAGTCCCTTTCTGGAAACAATGAAGAAGAATCTGTTTTCCGGCCTTTTCCAGCTTCCTTTCTAAAGGCCCGAATTCTTTGGCTCATGGACCATTTGTTCTTCTTGAAAGTCAGCAATGTGGCATCTCTCTCTTCATGGTTTCCTTGTCATCTGTCTTTCTTCAGGACAGGACTGGGAAAGATTATGCTCTTTAAAGGATGCATGTGATTACACTGTCCCCACCTGAATAATTCAGAATAATCTCTGCATCTCAAGGCCTATAAACTCAATCGCATCTACACTGTTACTTCTGCCAATGAAGGCAAAATAGGTGCAGGGTCAGGGCAGTAAGACATGGTTATCTTTCAGCAGTCATTCTCTCCAGAATAGTGGGATTTAAAGTAGAGAATTGGATGGAAGATTTCACATTCTGGGTTGTAAAATCACGATTCAGATTTATTCATCTGAACTTTTACATTTCTCACAAGAAAGTTATATATCCAAATGCTTATACAACCTAAGCAAACTTTGGACATTCTATTATTCAGAATCACTGGGACTCCTACAATCTCTAATTAGTAACAAGCAGTCAAATATGGAGAGAAATAATAAATAACCAAATAGGAAAGTAACATCGGCAAGATGTTGGAATAAGATATACACATCTTATTTCCTTCCCAGAAAAACAAGTAGACAGTTTTCCTTGAATAATAATAGCCTTGAGAAGACTCAAGAGTTCTTGAAAATACCCAAAACAGCATATTTGAGCAAAAAGAAATGGAAAATAACTATGCAGATAGGATTACTAGAGAGACTGGCATACCTGAGATGTCTGGAGATGACTAGGGATAAAGAAAAATAGAGCGGTGAACTGTACTAGCCACAGGGCAGGTGCCACCACAGTCCCCCATGGCCAGCTGTGCAGAGGACACCAACAGCTTTCATTACTAAGATAATCAACAGCCATCCCCATCATAGATTCCACAGAGAGAGAAGCAGTGCTGCACCCCACACCAGTGTCAAAGAATAAGTTGTCATTGCTTCACCCCGGAATGAGCCATTCCCAATGCCCCAACCATGAAGCCATGACTGCTCTACAGGGACCAACACCCTGCAGTCATTCTCTGCTTGCTTGGTTCTTGATTCTGTGATCACATTGTGCACCCCTGTATGTCAAGCACAGGAACTACTTCTAATAGTGCTAGCCTCTCCCCAGGCCTTGGAGCCCGAGTTACTCTGAATACCTGCCTGTATCATGGACAGTGGCTCTTAGCCTTTCTGTGACTGCCTATGCTTCTAACATGGAATGTATAATCAGTGCAAGTTAGTCCATCCTCCACAATGGGAGCCTCATCGCACCTTCTGTGCTCCAGATCTGGAATCAAGCTCTACGGATGCATGGACCTGTGGCTCAGAAACCAGAGCCACTGCTGCTGTGGGGTAGTGCGTGCCTCCCCCAGGGCCCAGGTTACTGCAGTCTGAGCAAGCCCACGATCCAAGCCCTGGCTCTCTGGCTACTCCACAGCCCCTGTGCCTCACACTGTTACCAATGGAGCATGTGCCACAGGCACAGGAGCCATGGTCACCCCGGACCTAAGTAGTTTGGTAAAAGTGTATCAAAAGAAAAATGTATAAAGAAAACGTGGCATTTATATTTGAGATACATGTGTGTGTGTGTTTGAAATTATATGATGGAACACTATTCAAATAAAATGGACCACCTGGAGGACATCACCCTAAGTGATGTAGGCAGGGCCCAGAAATATAAATAATGCATGATCTCACTTATACGTTCAAACTTAAAAAGATTTATTTATTTATTATTTATTTATTTATTATCTATTTATTATTTTGTGTGGTACTGGGGATTGAACCCGGGGACATTCTGATTCTGAGCTACACTCCCTGCCCTATTTTATTTTTTATTTTGAAACAGGGTCTCTCTAATTTACTGAGGTCTCACTAATTTTCTGATGCTGGTCACGAACATGTGATCCTCCTGTCTCAGCCTCCCAAGTATGAGGATTACAGGGGTGCATCGCCATGCAAGCTAAAAAAGTTTTCTTTATAAAAATAGACAGTACAATGGTAGTTACTAATGTTTGTGTTTGGGTGGAAATATAAATTGGTAAAAGGACATAAAGTTTCTGTCAGACAAAAGGACTAAGTTCTGGAAATCTATTGTACAACATTTTGATTATATTAAAATAAAATTCAATATACAATTAAAAATTGCTAAAAGGGTATATATTAAATGTTCTCAACAAAAGAGAGGATAAGTATATGAGATAAGGGATGTGTTAATTAGTTTGATTTAATCATTTCATTATATCTGCATATATCAAAATATCACATTTTGTACCACAAATATATACAATTTTATTTGTCAGTTAATTTATAGTAATGGTAATTGGAATGAACACATTTAAAAATAGTAAATATAGTGAATAATTAAATCCCTATAAATAGTAGGAGTTGTTGTAAGGAAATGCTTGATATGTTCTTTTAGAATCCCAGGTAAAATGAAAACAGAAAAAGAAGACTGAAGTGCATCAGTGCTTTCCCAGTTCTTAATATTTCAAGATGTGGTGGACTGCACTAGTGTGCTTTTCAAATTTCAATTTAATTTTATTATCCTCTGTGAAAAATTTTTTTTCAAGAAAATAATACTAACCTATTCTAATCAATAGCACAGTTCTTTCTATACTACATGTGAGTCATGCCTGTAAAAAAAGAATTATACAATTTCCACAGGGATCAGGATCTTTGGAATTTTTAGTGGGTTATATTACAAAAAGTGGGCTTTTGAGCCAAATAGAATCAGATATGTCTTTTATAGAAATAATTATATTCTTAACCCTTTCAACCACACACAGTTACAACCTTTTAAATAAACATTAGCAAATTTCAAGTATTTTCACCAGTGTTCATTTCTGTCCTTCTTTATTTGAAAGCAGAATTTTCCACTTTAAACAAAAGTAGACATCCCTTACTGTTAGGAAGCTTGCTTTCTCTCCAGCCCCTAAGTTGGATCTTACCCAGCACTTGCGGTTCTCACTTTGATGAAAGTTGGCTCTCACTAGAAGACCCTTTCAACTTTCCTGAAAAGGTAAATCATTTATCCCACTCTACTTCATAGCTTGAAGACTACCATTCTTTGCAAACTTGTGACACAGCCTTCCCTGGTCATTGTTTTCCTCCTGTGCAATCTATTCTTTTTGTTTTCCTCTTTTTTTTTTTCTTTTCAAAATCAAGCTCACTGAAAAATAGCGTATGCTTGCTACTCCATTTCCTCTCGAGACTCTTGCCTTTTTCTCTCAAAAGTTCTGTCTTCTTTGTAGGCTTTTCTTTCTGCATTTTATATGTTGATGTTTCAGAGCTGCTTTGGCTTCTTCATTTCTCTTTGCTACTGAATTTTAGTAGTACATCTCCAGGGGTATTAACACAGGGTTTGTGTACGTGCAACTTGAACTTGAATTGAAATTCTACCATTTACTACTTGATTGTGTAACTTTGTAGGAAACTTTGGGAAATATTCTCTATATAAACATTCCTCCAAGAGTGCATCTTAAAATGGGATAATAGGGTTTAATGCATGAGATTGTTTGAGAGATTAAAATAAATAATGCATATAAAATAGCACAGCATAGAACCCAGAAAACAGTAAATGCTAACTACTATCATGGCTCTCAATTCTCTATCTGACTTCTGACACACACATTTGTAAACCAAATGTGTTATTGGTTTACACATTTGTAAACCAATTGTGATGTCTGATAGGATCTTTAACTCAACAGGTTCAATGTCAAACTCACCATCATTTCTCCTTCACTAGCTTCTCATTTAAACATTCTTAAGTCATGGGATATTTAAGTGAATAAGAGTATAATAAGTCCAGTTAAAGAAACAAATACTTGAGAGTCAGTCATTATAGAGTTTTTCTCCCTAAAGCTATGCCAAGTCATTATGATAATATTAAATATCCTATCTTCTGATGTTTTTTATTGAACTGATTTTTTTCTGTTGCCATTCTTAATTCAATGTCTTAATTCAGGTTCATATTGTATTCATCCTCAAATGTTCTAATACATGCTTATCTATCTAGAAAATCACTCATATAAATGTAGGAGTGAAAAAATAAGATATATGTAGAAATGGGAAATAAAGGGAGAATAAGGAATATGTAACTTTAATATGGAAACCTGTGGCAAAAGATCCCAGTATCCTTACTTATTAGCCAGGCCTGTTAGTGTCAAGTTTCTGAGGAATTACAAGTCTTCAATAATTACCCTGAGCACAGTCAACTATCCTTAAAGAGGTATCTGTTGATCAGACAACAGAAGCCACACAAATGTTCCCACCCCAATACCATACTGGAATTTACTCACCAAAAACATTAAACTGTCAATTATCCAACAGAGAAATAGTTAAACAGTAGAGACATCTGTTGGCCATAGGACAGAGGTTACATAAAAGAGACTTCTTTAAAAGAAGAGCCATGAGCCCCCAAATGCAGTTTTCTCTGGGGATGGCTCACGTTCTCCCTTGAATGTATATTTTTTAGTTTCCTAACACCAAGGACCAAATTGATCCTGCGCTTCATTCTCCCCCATTGGGAACTGCTCACGACCCTTCATCGAATCAACCCTTCCCCATGACAATACAGGCACAGAGATTGAGAGATTTTTTTGCAGTATGGAAATTTTAAAATCATCCATTTTTATAGTTTTACTTATAGAAAATTCCATTTTTTGTGTTAGATGGTAATATATAATCTTATAAAATTCTGTAGAAACTTTTTATATTTCCTCAACATTTTTAAATGATACATGATACAAAGTTATTTTCAAAGTCAGTGTTTTACAATAGCTGGTTATAAAATACTATTTTATGACATCTTGATTTTTCGATATAGCAATATTGTTACAGGTCAGAAAATGTATGTTTTTTTCTATTTAACATTTGGGTGCACTATTTAATTTACTTTAAATTTCTTATGTAAATAAAAGCAAGCTCTGTATACTTAGCATATGTACAAAATGCAAATTAAAATTGGAAATAGTAATTTCTAATGTATGGCTCAGAATAATAGAGAAAAATAGGCAACCTTTTTTCACAAAGGAAGTTGAAACTCAGCTGTTTTATATAAAACTAAATCTGTTTCATTATTTAAAATAATATTACAAAATATAAAAACAGAGTAAGTTTCAGGCTTTTCTCAGAAAGTATATTTCATACAAACCACATTTAAAATTATTATTATGAAAAGTAATGATCATAATATCATTATATCATATGATGGAAAGTTATAAATATAAAACTGTGATCTGAATGCCTATGGACAACAAAACTTACTTAGAACAATTTATTTTTTAAATTGTTTACAATTAATCAGATATTTTAATAATATTAATTGCAGCTCAACTATGGGCAAGTCGGTGTGTTTGACGTAACTTATGGAAACAAGGACTTGGAGTTTAATTTCGAATTCTATCCTTCAATATAGTTAATTGGGGGATGGCAGGCCAATTCCTTTTCTGTCATCGTTGTATACCTTACAAAATCAACATAATTACATTATCTTGTTAGATTCACTAGAATTATTGAATTTATGATAAAGCATTCTGTGAGAAAACACAAATTCAGGAAATTGTTTAGATCATTAGTGTTGCTTTCTTCTAAATGAACAACCTTCTGTGAGTCCGGCCTTTCAATGCTGTTGACAACTTACACAAAAAAACACTGCCTCTTATAGGATCATGGACATTTTACATCCATAAAATAAGATTTTGGTCTTTGAACTGGCTGTTTCTTTTTATGTTTTTTCTTTTCCTCTTCCAAGGAAGGAGTAGTAAATGATGATCCCTTTGCTAGCAGAGCCAGTCCAGATGGTTGAGGCCACTGACAGCTCCAGCCAGCCTCATGCAAAATCAGACACTATGCAGAACTTCTGGGATGGAACTGTTTTCTTAATCTTGTGTAAGCCACACAAAAATATTCATTACTTCATTGTGATATCTCATAAGTAAAAGACAATATTATTCATTGATACATTTATACAGATGAACCCAACAATTGTTCTATTTATGATATATCAACTTTATGATGGGGCAAAGTGATACCCATTAAGTAGTAACCATACTTCTCTTTTTAATTTTAATCATTAAGCAGACTAGAAATTTGTAGCACAATACTTTTAATACTGAGAAGTTGCAGGAAGTCATAGCTCCCAGTCAGTCACTGGATCATCAAGACAAAAAATTCTATACTTTATGGTATGCTTTGTAGCTATGCCATCTTGGATAGGTTAGATGTAGTAAGTGCACTGTGGTTTTATATTATTTTCAACTTACAATGGACTTATCAGAATTTAACCCATTATAAGTTGAAGGATATCTGTATATTGGTACACATATATATCATATATTACACATATAATATTTATTGAGAGTATTTCATGACTTTGTATAACATATGCAATTATATGACTTCTTTATATTATATATAGTATACAATTATACAATAAATAAAATCTCATGCGCTAAAATATGGAAATTCTGAGATAAAATATTGAAAAATAATTAACCATTGAAGTGTTTAAGCATGATACTGACATGATCCAAATTTTATTTCCAGAAATTTCTTATTATGATGTGGATAATAGGTTGGTATTAGCCAAAGTTAAAGTAGGGGAATATATTGTGGAGGTTTATATCATAACCCAGGTAAAATTAAATGATGGTCTGGACTAAGAAAAGGGCAAATTCAAGATAGTTGATAGAGAGAATTAGAAAACTACATACTATATTTTGATTATTAAGAAGTATGATAAGGGAGAAATCAGGCATTATTTCTTAGAATTTGCTGAGAAAATTCGGAGGATGTAACCTTCTTTTCTAATTTTTGGAATGTCAAGAGTTCCATTTTGTGCCAACTGTGGTGGCACTTGTCTGTAATCCCAGTATTTGGGAGGCTGAGACAGAAAGACAGCAGGTTTGAGGCCACCCTCAAAAACTTAGAGAGGCCCTGTTTCAAATAAAAAATAAAATAGGCCTGGGGATGTAGGACAGATTGGAATGCCCCTGGGTTCAATCCTCAGTACCACAAAACAACAACAAAAAATAGTTCTATTTGCTTCTGTTAATTTTACTTTACTAATGGGAATTTATAGACATTTCCAAGCAAACAATTAGATACATAAGTATGGAATTCAAAAAAGTAGTCTGAACTACAAATGTATATTTCATTTCTGTCTTCCTATTTATCTATTTATCTATCATCTATCTTATAGTCTTAAAACCTAAGAGAATGATGAGTTTATTGAGTTTGCTTAGGTAATTGAGTAGAAAAAAATAAATGAGAGGAACAAGAATCAAATCTCATAAAGGAAGGAAATTCAGAAGAGAATATAGAGAAGGTCTCAGATTTAATAGCACTAGAATAAAAAAAGTCTTAGGGGGCTGAGGGCTGAGGTTTAGACCAGTAGTAGAGCACTTGCACAAGGCGTGGGCTTGATCCCCAGCAACATACACACACACACACACACATACACACACACACACACACACACACACAACTGGAATCTACTCTCAAACATAGATTATTTTTCCCCTTTAAGATATATGTAGAATGTGTCTTGGTTGCTAATGTTAGATAGTTATTTGCAGGAATAGGCATGGAGACTTGTGAGTTTTGAATTTATTGTAAAAAATGAGTCTCCTCTTTCATATTTAGAGAGAAATTCCATTAGTTTGTTGCTGGGCTCATGGTTACCCAGCTACAGATGAGCATTCTCAGGAAGTATTTGATTTTATCAAGAGTAAGATGAACTATAATCCAAAGTAGATCCATGACTATAGTAGTTACACACTTTCCATAATTTTAGAGTGATCAATATACATAAAATATCTATCATATAGTTGCATTCTGGGTTACCAGAAGCATAGTGAATTTTGCCATTTTCCCATAAATGCTTATTTACATATTTATTTTTGGTGAATGGGCAGCATGCTGCTAGTGAGGGCAATTTGGACTTAGCAAATTTGCCATTTATTATTTTAAAAATTATTAATTGAAAAGTAAAAATATTTGTACATGTATTTGGCATATAACATTTTGATATATATATATGTTTTCAAATGGCTAAATAAAGCTATTTAATATATGCACTATCTCACATGCTTAAGTTTTGAGATATAGCACCAACTTTTCTGAAGCAAAAAATCAAAATCATAACTGGAAAAACTAATTAAGTGCTTTTAAAAATGTATGTAATGGTAATCATTTTTCCAATATGTAGGTTCCTATAAAGGTCCTCTCCCCAAACACCTAGATACCTGTAGACCCATACAAAATAATGCCAGCTCTGTTGTCATCTGATATGCTCCCTTGGTACTATTTATTGTTAAAAACAGACTTTTCTAAATTAGACTTTGAGAGGTACTGGACAGTAGTTCTTCATCCATGCATAATCCATTGATATGCACTTTAGGCTGTCTGTGGTCCTTGCTGTTCATAAAGAGCTTTGTGCTTGTCACAGCAACAACATCTACTAATTTAATATGAAATTTTACAAGAGGTTACAATAGAATCTACATAGAAAACAAGTATTCAACTTTGTCATGTTTCTGAGGCAAGATAGCCTATAAGGGGTTGTTCACAAAGATTTGGGTTCACCATTCCAATTTTTTAAAAGTCCAATGGCCTGAACAATTGGACAATCTTTTAGCCATTGCCTAGAAAAACACATCAATAAATATAGTATGTGAGACTAGGACGGTCTTTTAGCCACTGCCTAGGAATGCACATCAAGAAATATAGCACAGTACAATAGGACAATCTTTTAGCCACTGCCTAGGAATATACATCAATAAATAAAGTGAGTTAGAAAATATGCACATGCTATGAAAACTATTTTCAATTCTATGTCCCCTAACATGCCCAATTCATCATTTGGCAATATCTGGAAAGCAATGGTAGTAAAGCAGCACACGAGCTAGGCATCATCTCTGAGTGGTAACTGCAAAGTTTCTAGAACCCCAAGAGGTAGCGACTCAGAATCCTTGGCTGTTCAGTACCAGGAGGACTAGTCACTGTCAAAAGGAACGATGCCAGGATGTGGGTCCAGACTTCCTCCTATGCTGAGTGCTCCACATTAAAGTCTTCATTTTCTGGTCATGAATTCATTCCACTCTAGCCTATGTGGTCAAGGTGAAATAAGCATTTAAATACTACCTTACCAGTGAAGCCATTCCTGACAACCCTCTATTAAAAAGCCACATCTCTTTTTTTCATAGTCTTGACTTCATGATCTTGCTTTATTTTTTTCTATAGAATTTATCACCATATGATACATAATGCACTCATACTTTTAAAAGATGCATTGCCTGCCTTCGACTGATGTATAATCTCTTTGAACACATTGTTTTATTGTTCATTCTCATGACAAATGTTTCTAGAAGTCTACCTGCACTTAATGTTTTATACGTGTTGAATAAGTAAATGAATAAAAAAAAGGAGAGACATGCTTGGTTTCGAAGATACCACATAGCTCATGATTGAAATTCATTTTGACACATTTATTAATCTGAAGAAGAGACACTTTCACATCGAATGTGATATATGCTCCTCCAAGGTATATAATGAACATGTTTTCCTAGGTATTAGTTTTGTTGTTTAGGGGACTAAAGGATAATAGCTTCTATCATGTCTTAAGCATATTTTTCCCATGTAAGTGGGATTGTAATATACAATATTATACTGTCCAGTAAACTAACTTAGTTTTTATTTAACAACCCAAATACTTCTACAATAAAAGCAATAAGGAAATAGAGAACTCCACATAAGTGTTTTTCACTATCATTTCCTCATATATGGAACCAGCAAAAATGATTAACTTTTAACACTAGAATTTTAGACCACCTGCTTAAAGCCCACCTTATTGAATGATATCATGCCAGATAATTTCAATATCCAGGTGGCCAAACAAAAAGTAAATCAAACTGCTGGCCCTGAAAGGAAAAAGCAAATTACTCTTGATCTCCAGCATTAGCAGCTACTCATAATATCACAATAATTCAAATCAATGGCCACATACCAATCAAGAGTAATTAAAATCATCTTTCTATGTAGAAATCTGGTCAGTCACAGTTCTCTTCTAATTGCTGAAATTTTTAAAACTATAAATAATTCTGTTTATATTCTATAAATAACTGCCAGAACCCATCTGACTTTTGTATCAGTCAAATTGAGACCATAATTTGAATAATGTTGACATTGGACATAACCTACCTTTCCAATTTCCATAGCAGAATTAAAACATTATATTTTCTCCCTAAAACGTGATAATTATGATCTCATATCTGTTATATGATTGTAGCTGAAAGACTTTAAGAACTTCCATTTCACCCGGGCGTGGTGGCGCACGCTTGTAATCCCAGTACTTTGGGAGGCAGAGACCGGAGGATCCAGGTTCGCGGCCAACCTCAGCGTGCATGCGCGCGCGCGATCTATCTCTCTCTCTCTCTCTCTCTCCTCTCTCCTCTCTCTCTCTCTCTCTCTCTCTCTCTCTCTCTACCTAGTGAGGCCCTCTGCAACTTCCTGAGACCCGG
>PVJS01051738.1:0-13866 GCA_004027185.1 Glis glis
TTGGCCAAGAATCTTTTTTTTTTTTTTTTTTGCAGTACTAGAGATTGAACCCAGGGGCGTTCTACCTCCGAGCTCCACCCCCAGCCCTATTTTTTATTCTTTATTTAGAAACAGGGTCTCACTAAGTTGCTGAGGGCCTCACTAAGTAGCTGAGGCTGGCCGCGAACCTGGATCCTCCGGTCTCAGCCTCCCAAGGACTGGGATGACAAGGCCAAGAATCTTAGCATTCAGATTCTTTGTACAGGGGAGCCAGGAAGTGTGGATTTGTCTTATTCTTCCCGCCGATAGAGGCTGTGTTTACATATTAAGTTTGACCTTACTTTACAAAGAAAGACATGGACGTTTCCTGGAATATTCTGGCACTACCCACAGGCTGTAAATATTATCGGCTTGTGGAGAGGAACGTGGTTTCTTTCTGTCCGGCTCTCTCTTTGCTTGGTGATGTACAGCTTTTGCTTTGTGCTTCTTGGTGCTGGGACTGGGCTCTTCCGGCAGCCCCAGGTTGGCTTAGGAGGTTGTCTGTGCACTGGGTGTCTTTAGCATCTTCCCCATGAGATTTTCCAGAATCTTAAGTGTTTGGCTGTTGCCTTCCCTTGACCCATGAAACCTGGTTCTCTGGCGCGCTCTCTGTCTGACAGACTATTCGAAAGCTTAAACAGCCTTGAAATTGTAAGTCAGAAACTTTAGGTATGATGATGCTTTCAGAAAAAGTTCTGGGTTTTTGTTGTTGTTGTTATTGTTGTTTTGGGTACAGGAGGTTAAACCCAGGAGCATTCTACCTCCAAGCTGCACCCCCAGCCCCTTTTTATTTTGTATTTTATAACAGGGTCTTGCTGAGTTGCTGAGGGTCTCTCTAAGTAGCTGAAGGTCTTGCTAAGTTTCTGAGGCTGGCTTCAATCAAACTTGTCAGCCTCCTATCTCAGCCTCGCAGGCACTGGGATCACAGGTGCACACCACCACGCCCAGCTGAAAGAGTTCTTAAGAGCTAAGTAAGACCCAGGAATTCACTAAGAATTTGAGCACTGTGGTGTTTCTGTCCTCTCTCGATTAGTCATTTCTCGTTTTCTTCTTTCCATATTGCAGATTTTACACAGGTATAATTTATTTATCCAGCAAAGTGTTGTCTAAATTTTTAAGCCGCATGTGGTGGCCCACGCTTTTAATCCCAGTACTTGGGAGGCTGAGACAGGAGGATCGCAGGTTCAAAGACAGCCTCAGCAAGTAGTGAGACTCTCATCAACCTATCAAGACCCTGTTTCAAAATAAAATTTAAAAATAGGGCTGGGGGTGTAGCTCAGAGGTAGAATGCCTCTGGGTTCAACCCCCAGTACCATAAAAAATTTTTAATTAGCTAGTAGCACTTAGGCATTAGGAATTTTTCATATACAAGTATACACACACACACACACACACACACACACACTTTTTTGTGGTACTGGAAATTGGACTTGAGTATTCTACCTCCAAGCTACACCCCCAGCACTTTTTAATTTTTATTTTGAAACGGGGTCTCACTAAGTTGCTGAGGTTGCCCTCAAACCTATGATCTTCCTGTCCCAGCCTCCCACATACTGGGATTACAAGTGTGCACTCCCCACCCCGGCTCAAGTTTCTATTTATATCTTGAAATTTTGAGAATCTAGAATCTCATTTCTGCTAAGATCTAATTGGCTGGAGTTGAGCTCCAACCATTGTTTTCGACAACATTGAATGTCCCCACGTCACCCCAAAATCCACTCAGTCCATTTCAGCGTTCTATGTTACCTTCCTACACCCCAACAGGCGCTTGAATTTTGTGATTCTGTTGTAATTCTTACTCCAGAGAAGAAAATATTGGGAACATTCACAGAAAACATCTCCATGGGCATCGAAGGTAGCTCTGTGTTCCGATATTGCAGAAAAAAAATGGCTGCTTTCTGGTAGTTTCTGGGTTGAGGTTCTAGCTTTCATTTCTTGTTTTAGCAAAGATCATTTTATTCAATAATTAGTTTCAGAAGAGCAGAGCGTTTGAGTGTGTTTGGAAGGTCTGGGGAGGTGGCGGTTGACTGAACATCTGTGATGTTGCCGATTCTGTTGCTGACAGTTGACAGGGGTCCCACACCAGGGCAGGTCTGACAGCAACTTCTACATGACTCGTCTTTCTTTTTAAAATTTTATTTTCTTTCTTTCTTTATTTATTTATTTTGCAGTACCGGGGATTGAACCCAGGAGCATTTTACCTCCAGGCTACCCCCCCCCCAGCCCTATATTTTATTCTTTATTTTGAAACAGGGTCTCACTAAGTTGCGCAGGGCCTCACTGAGTAGCTGAGGCTGGCTGCAAACCCGGATCCTCCGGTCTCAGCCTCCCAAGTACTGGGATGACAAGCGTGCACCACCACACCCGGCTCTTTTTAAACTTTTTTTGATACTATCTAGTCTTTATTTTTTATACTTTTATTGGTGCATTGTAGTTACACATCCTAGTGCGATTGAAAGTGATGCAGACATCCATGTGCACAACACTGGGTGTGTTTGCCTCCGACCCCGCCCGCGCCCCCTCGTCCCTCCCTGTACACGTTAATGGGATTGGTAGTCATTGTGGAACGAACCTAGGTGTCCGTCAACAGATGAATGGATAAAGAAACTGTGGTCTATACACACAGTGGAATTTTTTTTTTTTTTTTTGCGGTGCTGGGGATTGAACCCAGGGGCGTTCTACCTCCGCGCTACACCCCCGGCCCTATTTTTTATACTTTATTTTGAAACCGGGTCTCACGAGGTTGCGGAGGGCCTCACTAAGTAGAGAGAGAGAGACAGGGAGAGAGAGAGAGAGAGAGAGCTGAGGCTGGCCGCGAACCCAGATCCTCCGGTCTCCGCCTCCCAAAGTACTGGGATCACAAGCGTGCGCCACCACGCCCGGCCTACACAGTGGAATTTTACTCAGCCCTAAAGAAGAACACAATTATGTCATCTGCAGGAAAATGGAGGGAACCAGAGAATGTGATGCTAAGTGAGATCAGCCAGTGTCAGTCAAGGGTCACGTGTTTTCTGTCATGTGTGGAAGCCAGAGAGAAAATAGGAAACAGAAGGGACTTCTAGAGACCAGGAGAATAGTGGATGGGGGTTGGGGGAAGGAGATGGGGAGAGAGGGAAAAGGAGGATTTGAGGAAAGGAACAGATCGAGAATAATATGTCCATAGAGCCGGGCGTGGTGGCGCACGCTTGTAATCCCAGTACTTGGGAGGCAGAGACAGGAGGATCGCAGGTTCGCGGCCAGTCTCAGCTACTTAGTGAGGCCCTCTGCAATGTAGTGAGACCCTGTTTCAAAATAAAGGATAAAAAATAGGGCCAGGGGTGGAGCTCAGAGGTAGAACGCCCCTGGGTTCAATCCCTGGCACCAAAAAAAAAAAAAAAAAAAAAGAAGAAGAATATGTCCACAGAGATGAGCCCTCTCTCTCTTGTTCACCGGAAGCATGCTGCGTTCTGGCAAATTCGGCCCTGAATTTTCTGCACAGTCGATTGTTCTCTAGGACCGTTGCACGTCATCCGGCACCATTCAGGTTGAGAGCAATCTTTCTGCTCACCCGGACCCAGGGGAGCCGTTGCAGGGCGAGGAGCTCTCGATGGAATCACCCATCCCAGGAGCGAGCGCCGTGGTATTTTAGAAGGTCACCTGACTCATCCTGCATGTGTGGTGTTGGGAGGCAGGAAGCTCAAACTGCTTTGATTTGTTTTGAAAGAAAATGATTAACGAGTGGGTTAGAATTATGCCAAATGAAAGGGTGGCCCCCGGGCTTACCATTCTGTTGCTCCTTAGAAGGTTTCCTCTCCTCCCCGAATTTCCTCACATCTCTACAATGCCGGGGATTCGAAAGGGAGATTGCTCTCCAGAGAGAGAACACCTCTTGAAACTATTTGAAGGGTTCTACATTTGCCCAATAAAATGTGAATCGATATTAAAGGTGTCTAAAGGGGTCACGGTGCGTGACAGAAATGGGCTTCAAATTTTAAATGGTGAGGTCTTCGAAAGTCTGTTATTTACAAAGCTACTTATGGGTCTAAAGATTTTTTTAAAGCCGTCTAGTATGCTCTGTGAGTAGAAAAATTTGAGCCCTAAATGACTCTCCCTAATAAAAAATGCTGATGTTTAATATCATGTTAGTTGTCTATGATTGGAGAAAGCCCATTTTTCTATCAAGAGAAATTACAGTGAACGTTAAAATGCTTTATGCTGGAGGCGCAGTGTTAAAGACTAGCTGGGGCTGGGAGTAATGCACTTTCTCTTGGGTCTGAAGCCTTTCATCTCGCTCCCTGATCATGGGGTTGCTAATATACCTTCAGGTGAAACTCTTTATTATTTCATTCCTTCTGAGAAATGCCTGCAATTTAATATAATGCAAATGAAAGTCGTTCCCCATTTAGGGAAGTGTTTTTGAATATGAGCATTTAGTGTCATAAAAATCCAGGAGTTGTAAAACCCAACCTTCTCTTCTCTCCTTTTCTTTACTCTTTTCTTTTCTTCTTTTCTTTTCTTTTCTTTTTCTCTTTTCTTTTCTTTTCTTTTTTCTTTTCTTTCCTTTCCTTTCCTTTCCTTTCCTTTCCTTTTCTTTTCTTTTCTTTTCTTTTCTTTTCTTTTCTTTTCCCTTCCTTCCTTCCTTCCTTCCTTCCTTCCATTTTTGCGGTACTAGGGATGGAACCCAGGGACATTCTACCTCTGAGCTATACCCCCAGCCCTATTTTATTTTTTATTTGGAAACAGGGCCTCACTAAGTTGCTGAGGCTAACCTCAAACCTGCAATCCTCCTGTCTCAGCCTCCCAAGTACTGGGATTACAAGCATGTGCCACCACACCTGGCTCCAACTTTCTTAAAATAGTGTGAAAATGATAAATATAAGGGATGGTGCTAGGGAGGGAAGGCATTTATCTTGTGATTCCAAGTGACTGGTCTGAAGGCTAATCAGAGACCTCATTCGGATCCTTGGCCTTTGGTCACGCCACATAAGGAGTTTAATGTCACCGGGGAGCTCTGAGCGGATGAAACAGAGACCTGGAGTCGGCCTCTGATGTATCCGGAGTCATGTTTGAAGCTCCGATTTCCCTTCAAACCCAGACAATTAATAGTGTCTGCCCCATCTCCTGGAGATGCTATGCAAACAAATTTCCAGTAGGTAGTACTTGAGAATTTGGAGAATCATTAACAAGGTATAAGAAAGGAAACAGGTCGGCAGGATTTCTCAGCCTCAGCCATGTGACAGTTCCAGCTGGGTAGCTCTTTGGCATGGGGCCTGTCCTTCTGCACATCATTCCTGGCTCCTCCCCTCGAGGTCCCAGTAGCACCTGCTGCATGTGACACCCGGATATATCTCCCGACCATGCCGCATGTTCCTGAGGAATGGAAGGACCACGAGGTGAAAGGGGTCTTAAAATCTGGAGGGTAGCATCTCAGCAACATGCTGGTCCAATCAAGGGACAAGAGGACAGCTCTCTTCAACGTGCATTTATGGAGCGCCTACTGTTTTCTGGCTTCTGCGTAACAACAGCCTCATAACGTGGTGGTCCAGTATTCGGCAGAGTGGGGAGGTGGCGACCACGCTGCTTGAGCAGGGGCCGGTGCTCTCTGAGGTCGACCTGACCATCCTCGACAAGTCGAAACAAGAATTGGAGCCACCGGGGTCATCTGTGGGTGGTTTGTTCTCCAAACCAGAAATTGTTTTCTCCCTTTTTTTTTTTTTTTTTTGGTGGTACTAGGGATTGAACCCAGAGGCATTCTACTTCCGAGGTACACCCTCAGTCCGATTTTTTTTAAATTTGGAAACAGGGTCTCACTAAGTTGCTTAGAGCCTTGCTACATTGCTGAGCTAGCTTTGAACCTGTGATCTTCCTATCTCAGCCTCCCAAGTACTGGGATTACAGGCGTGTGTCACCATGCCTGTCTTTTCTCCTCTTATTAAAAATGAAAAGAGCTGGGCATGGTCGTGCATGCTTGTAATCCTAGTACTTGGGAGGCTGAGCAGGAGGATCACAGGTTTGAAGCCAGCCTCAACAACTTAGACACTCAGCAATGCAGCAAGACCCTGTTTCAAAATGAAAAATAATAATAGCTGGGCATGGTGGTGCACGCTTGTAATCCCAGCACTTGGGAGGCTGAGACAGGAGGATCGCAGGTTCGCTGCCAGCCTCAGCTACTTAGTGAGGCCCTCCGCAACCTAGCAAGACCCTGTTTTAAAATAAAGAATAAAAGGCCAGGCGTGGTGGTGCACGCTTGTAATCCCAGTACTTTGGGAGGCGGAGACCGAAGGATCCAGGTTCGCGGCCAGCCTCAGCTCGCTCTCTCTCTCTCTCTCTCTCTCTCTCTCTCTCTCTACTTAGTGAGGCCCTCCGCAACCTCGTGAGACCCGGTTTCAAAATAAAGTATAAAAAATAGGGCCGGGGGTGTAGCGCGGAGGTAGAACGCCCCTGGGTTCAATCCCCAGTACCGCAAAAAAATAAAGAAAGAATAAAAAATTGGGCCGGGGGTGTAGCTCAGAGGTAGAATGTCCCTGGGTTCAGTCCCCAGTACCGAAAAAAAGAAATGAAAATAAGAGACATCTAGAAACACAAGTAAAAATCACTCGTATTTCTGCCAGACAAGGAAAACTGCGTTCCTTCCTTTTTGTGTCTATGTCCAGGTATCGAGATACAGAGGAATGTATTTTGAACTTCATGTATTGTGAGCACCTTTCCATATCAGTGTATTTCAGTTTTTTTAATATATTTTTATTGGTGCATTATAGTTTCATATCATGCTGTAGCTCATGGTGACGGTGACATACACGCACGCAGCACTTGGCGGGCTTTCCTGGGGTTTGGATTCTCCTCTGTGATGGGTGGACGGTTTTGCATCCATGGTTTCTAACATGCAATGGTAACCACTCAACACCAGGGGGCGTTCGGGCACATGTGTTTTGGAAAGGGGGCAGTTACTGTCTAAATGACTGATAGAAGCCCTGCGTGGTGGCGCACTCTTGTCATCCCAGTACTTGAGAGGCTGAGACAGGAGGATCTGGGTTCGCCGCCAGCCTCAGCTACTTAGTGAGACCTTCTGCAACTTAGCGAGACCCTGTTTCCAAATATAGAATAAAAAATAGGGCTGGGGGTATAGCTCGGAGGTAGAATTCCCCTGGGTTCTATCCCCAGTTCCGCAAAAAAATAAATAAAAAATAAAATAAATGATTGGTAGACTTCACCAGCACAAAAAACTGGCCTTGAGATACTAAATATTCCCAAGAAGTGCCAGCTGATCCCGCATGAAGGAAAACTGACCGTCGCTCATGCCGTGGGCACCGCCATTGGGAACCACCAACTGAAGGTCTGTCTCTGGCCACTGGTGGTGTGGGCAGTTTTCCTCTGTGTGATGTAGGGCCGCGGCAGGTAACTCCGTGTCTCCTCCATACCAGCCTGCTCCTCTCCTTGGGCACGGTGCCTAGAGGTGGGCTGGTCACGTGTAAACCCCTCGAAGGCTTCTGATCGGTGATGCCACACTGCCCTCCGGTAAGGTCGTCACTTACTGGAGAGTCTTCTCTGGGGACGCGTGGCGATGGACGTCTATTGATTCCATTAGTTCTCCTGTCCTGCACGATGCCATCGGGTTGCTCCTGCTGAACCCACGTCCTTTCCACCGCCGTCTTCGGATTCTCCAGGTGTCCATGGAACATTCTCCTTATGAGTTCCTCAAATCCTTAGTCTCCCGGCCGGGCGTGGTGGCGCACGCTTGTCATCCCAGTACTTGGGAAACTGAGACAGGAGGATCACAGGTTTGCAGCCAGCCTCAGCTACTTAGCGAGGCCCTCTGCAACTTAGTGAGATTCTGTTTCAAAATAAAGACTGAAAAATAGGGCTGGGGGTGTAGCTCAGAGGTAGAATGCCCCTGGGTTCAATTCCCAGTACTGCAATAAATAAATAAATAAATAAATAAATAAATAAATAAATAAATATAGTTTTAAAATAAATAGCAGCTGGGCGTGGTGGCGCACGCCTTTGGGAGGCGGAGACTGGAGAATCGGGTTCGTGGCCAGCCTCAGCTCTCCCTCTCTCTCTTTCTTTCTCTCTCTACTTAGTGAGGCCCTCCGCAACTTCGTGAGACCTGGTTTCAAAATAAAGTATAAAAAATAGGGCGGGGGTGTAGCACAGAGGTAGAACGCCCCTGGGTTCAATCCCCGGTACCGCAAATAAATAAATAAATAAATAAATAGCGCTGGGGAATATAGCCTGGAGTTATAACGTGACTGGGTTCAATCCCCAGCACCAAAAAGAAAAAAAAAGCTGGGCGTGGTGACGCAGGCTTGTAATCCCAGTACTTGGGAGGTTGAGATAGGAGGATCACAGGTTCGCAGCCAGCCTCAGCTACTTAGTGAGGCCCTCCACAACTTGGTGAGACCCTGTTTCCAGATAAAGAATAAAAAATAGGGCTGGGGGTGTAGTTCGTGGGTAGAATGCCCCTGGGTTCAATCTCCAGTACCACAAAAGAAGGAACTCCTAATTAGATATGTATTGGTAGAATTATTTGCTATTTGGCTCCCTTGCTCATCTTTAAGACCCAGGAAGACAGGAGTGTTGCCTGCTTTGTCCCTGGGGAATCCCTGTAGCACCTAGCAGGGTGACTAATTCGTGGCAGGCACCCAGTAAGTATTTGTTAAAAGACAAGCAGGTGGAGCTGGGCGTGGTGGTGCATGCCTGTAATCCCAGTACTTGGGAGGCTGAGACAGGAGGATCAAAGGTTTGCAGCCAGCTCATGGTAACTTAGCAAGACCCGTTTTTAAAATAAAAAGTAAGAGCTGGGCGTGGTGGCGCACGCTTGTAATCCCAGTATTTGGGAGACTGAGACCAGAGGATCCGGGTTCCCAGCCAGCCTCAGCTACTTAGTGAGGCACTCCACAACTTAGTGAAACCCTGTTTCAAAATAAAGAATAAAAAAATAGGGCTGAGGGTGTAGCTTGGTGGTAGAATGCCCCTGGGTTCAATCCCCAGTACTGCAAAAATAATAAATAAATACATAAATAAATCAAAAGTAAAACAGGGCTGGGGATGTAGCTTACAGGTAGAACACTCCTGGGTTCAATCCCCAGTTCTATAAAAAGATTATGATGATAGATAGATAGATAGATAGATAGATGATAGATGGATAGATCGATCGGTCAATAGATCAATAGCTAGATAGATAGATAAGATGGATGGATAGAGAGATAGATGATGATAGATAGATGATAGATAGATAGATAGATAGATAGATGATAGATAGATAGATGATAGATAGATGATGAATGATAGATTGATAGATGGATAGATGGATAGATAGATGATTGATAGATTGATAGATGATAGATGGATAGATAGATGATAGATTGATAGATGATAGATAGATGGATAGATGGATAGATGACACATAGAGAAAGTCAGGTAGGTGACAGGTGCCTGCCACAGAACCAGAAATATTGAGGGTTGCATCACACGAGAAAAATGAAAGGCGGCTGGATTTTTTCTGTGTGATTCTGAATCAATGATTTCCATTCTCCATTCTTCTCCTGAAAAGTATTCTAAGCAGATTCCTCCAGCAGCCCAACCATTTCAGTTTTCTTAGATTGCAAACAGGTGGGAGACGGCGGTGGCAAATCTGGCCACTGCCCCATCACTCTGACACCTCAGGGATGTTGTCCAGGTCCCAGGAGCCTCAGTTTCCTCTGGATGACGATGATGATGATGATGATGATGTCGAAAGCTATGAAGCTTCCATTGAAAACTTGCTATGTGTCCACCACCACCTTGAACACTTGCCGGGCACCATCTCGCTCAGTTCTCGTCACAACCGGAACTGGTGACGACTATTCCCGTCTTCCATGGGAGAGGGGAATAAAGCAAGGCTCTGAGAGGTTAAGTAACTTTCCCAAGACCACACAGCTCATGAGTAGCAGAGACAGAGTTCATCTCAGATAGCCAAACCCTGGAACCGGTTCTCTTAAGCCTGGGAAATCTCGGGGATTTCTGGCCCTAACTGCGGAAGTTCTTATAAAGCACATAGAAGTTGCTCAATAAAATAGTTGTTTCTTTTCTGCCCTTCTTGGGAAATAGTAGTGACTGATGAAGCTACACAGAGGGCAAAAGGAACGTTGGGTAGCCCAGGAAAGAGGGAGGGTAGGTAGAAGTGGAGGAGGAGGATTAAGATAGCTTTATAGGAACCCACCTATACAGGAATAGACCACTTGATAGTAATCTACTTTATAGGAAAAAATATAATCCATTTTATAGGAATCTACCTTCTCAGCTGGCTCAAAGGCTTTTATTAAAATATTTTCAAATTCTGACAGTACAGGAGTCTTTCTGTGCCCTGGGTTCCTTGCTCCGAGGTTGTTATAAAGGTGTGACTTCATTCTAATGAAGTTCTCTGGCTCCATGGAGCCGGAGTGACTTGGACATGGGCCCAGACGGAACACCTGGTTCTGAATTCTCCAATGCCCCAGGCAGGCTCCGGGGCCATCTGCCGAAGAACCGGGCTCAGCTGCCTACTTTCCCCGGTGCCTGTGGTCTCCAGCGGCATCAGAGACCCCAGGCCTGGGGCACTTTCTGTAGGCTGCTCAGCGTACATAGAGTCTTCCCAAAAAGAATCTCCACACATCTTCCTGAGGGATGAACAGGTCAGGTGGAGACCCCTTGATTCAGCCTCAAACGTTGCAGTGCACCAATAAGAAGTATGAAAAAACAAACTGAAGAAGAAGAAAAAAGATTTAGTGAACTCTTAGATGTGCCAGCTCTTTTCCTGTCGCATCTCACTTAATCTGTCCTATGAAGAATATAACGCCACTTCTGAGATCCCAAGTGGGGACTGGGCTGTCGAGGAACCGGCTGATTGAGACCGGCTGGTCAGGCGCAGCCTCTCTAGGGAGTTGCCGCTGAATGACGTGGAGAAGCCAGCCACGCAGAAAGATCTGGTCTGTTCCAGAAGTTAACGCGTCCCTGTGAGTGACGCTCACAAGCGAAATGAAATTAGGGCTAACTTTGTGCACAGAGGATCTCAGGAGAGTCCCGAGAACCATGTGTGGGTCTTGAAGGATGGATGGAGTACCTGCAGTGTCCAGGTGTCGCAAGGCATCCGGGGACACAAAGGCTGGGAAGTCCCCTGCCACACTGGGCCCCAGAGGAGCCCGGTCATTCATAGGCAGAGGATAGATGGAGATGGGGCATCCGAGAGCCCCCATTCAGAGGGGCCTCGAGAGAGACCAAGGGACACCTTCCAAGTGCTGGATTTGTAGCGGGAACTCTACAGGCGTTTATTTATATCTGTGCTTTGTATTGTCTATCCGGCCTTCTAAAACATGAGCCGGAGCCGGGCATGGTGGCACACACCTGTAATCCCAGTACTTGGGAAGCTAAGACAGGAGGATCGCAGGTTCCAGACAAGTCTCAGTAATTTAACGAGGCCCTCAGCAACCTAGTGACACCCTGTTTCAAAATTTAAAATACTACTACTACTACTACTAATAATAGGCAGGCATGGTGGTGCATGCTTGTAATCCCAGTACTTGGGAGGCTGAGACAGGAGGATTGCAGGTTTGCAGCCAGCCTCAGCTACTTGGTGAGGCCCTCCGCAACTTAGTGAGACCCTGTTTCAAAATAAAGAATAAAAAATAGGGCTGAGGGTATAGCTCGAAGGTAGAATGCTCCCGGGTTCAATCCCCAGTACCGCAACAACAATAAATAAATAAATAAATAAATAAATAAATAAATAAATATAAATAAATAAATAAAACATGAGCCTGTTCGAGAGAGATATACTTTGTCTTGTTCACCCCTGTATGCTCAGAGCATAAAATAATGCAGCCAACCTACTAGCTATTTAGTAAACAGTTGTTGTGTGAGTTAGTGATCACGTTTAATCCATGGCCCCAAATCCCCCTTTTTCCTGATGGATACATTGAGGCTCAAAGGCAATCAGAAACTAGATTAAGACGCCACAGCTGGGGTCTGCAGGCATGGAGCCCAGCTGGGCCCTTCCTCCTCCCTCCTGCCTCCTCAGTGGGGCTCCACCCAGGGGGTCAGGCCCCAGGAAGCAGCTCTACGGGGAGGGAGGTGACAGCCTGTGTCACAGAGTTGCTTTCATTCTTAAGGGCTGGGGATGTCTCCTCAACTCGGGGTGACTTGGTGACTAATGAGTTGTCTTTTGGGCACCTCTGGTTTCCCCATCCCTGTAAGAAGCAGCTTGGCCCAACCTCCCAGGATTTCCTCTGTCTGTTGGCAGTTTCTGTTTATCTCTTGTCTCCGTCTGCCTGGACTCTGCATCCTGCACGGGCTCCTGTTCCCAAGCTCAGTGTCACCCACCTGGACGCTCCTCCCTGATACTCTTCCTTCCAGAATATTCTAATTTTTTTTTTTTTTTTGCGGTACCAGGGATTGAACCCAGGGACGTTCTACCTCCGAGCTACACACCCAGCACTTTTTATTTTTATTTATTTATTTATTTATTTATTTATTTGTGCTACTGGGGATTGAACCCAGGGGCATTCCACCTCCGAACTACACCCCCAGTCCTATTTTTTATTCTTTATTTTGAAACAGGGTCTCACTAAGTAGCGGAGGGCCTCACGAACCTGCGATCCTCCTGCCTCAGCCTCCCAAGTACTGGGATGACAAGCGTGCGCCACCGCGCCCGGCTCCTTCCAGAATATTCTGACTGCCAGCTGTGTACCAAGTGTGTTCCCAGGCACCGGGGGACAAATGTGAACTAGGGACAAGTATCCCTGCCCTTATGAATTTGACAGTCTACTGGAGGATACAGAAAAATTCACAGCTGAAGCCACGCACAGTAACACACGTCTGTCATCCCAGTACTTTGGAGGCTGAGCCAGGAGGAGCTCAGGTTTGAGGCCAGCCTCAGCAACTTAGGGAGGCCCTGTTTCAAAATAAAAAATAAAATAGGACTGGGGGTGTCTCGGGTCCAGTCCGGGAGTGGCACGAACTGACAGGGAAGTAAGCGTCGACGGCCCAAACAAACAACACCACGGTCCGGGAGACATGTCAAGCAAGATCTCATTTATTTAGGAAGACAGTGCAGTTTTAAAGTAAAGGCCATAAAGGAAGCCCCCGGGCAGTAGAGTGTGGCCCAATGGCACGCCATGGTCGGGTCACCACGCCCCCCTGTAACCTATCATAGGTGGAGGCACCTGTTGTCTGTGAGCAAGGAAGGAGGTAACTGCCTATCATAGCCCTCCTGAGGTTAGGTGGGGCTATCCGGGGGACCCTCCCTCTGAGGAGTCCGCCAGCGCCATCTTTGCCATTGATATGCTGAGTCACTGCCACGTGGAAGAGGCCCGGTACTCTAGAGCAGGCTTCTGCTAGTCCACCAGGCCCTTTCATGGCACTGGGTGGAGAGCCCAACAGGGGTGTAGCTCAGAGGTAGAACACCCCTGAATTCAATCCCCAGTTCCAACAAACAGCATTCAGAGAGCCATACAGTGGCAAAGTAATAAAAGGAGGGGTGTGGTGGCGCACACTTGTCATCCCAGTAATTCGGAGGCTGAGACAGGAGGATCGCAGGTTCGCGGCCAGCCTCAGCTACTTAGGCCCTCCACAACTTAGTGAGACCCTGTTTCCAAATAAAGAATAAAAAATAGGGCTGGGGGGAATTAAAAAAATAAAAAGGGGGGATTGTGATTTAGAGCGAGGGAATGAAACACCTTTTTTTTGCAGTACTGGGGATTGAACCCAGGGGCACTCTACCTCCAGCCCTGATTTTATTTTTTAATTTAATTTAATTTAATTATTATTTTTTGTGTATGTGTGGTACTGGGGATTGAACCCAGGGGCATTCTACCTCTCAGCTACACCCCCAGCCCTATTTTTTTTTTTTTTTTTTTT
>PVJS01051739.1:0-13866 GCA_004027185.1 Glis glis
AATTGCTAATAATGAGAACAAGCTCTCATACTCAGGCAGGACAATAAAATCCTTTTCTCTGTCTCTAAGTTGTCAGCCGAGAGCTGCAGCCGAAGTTGACCTTGGTCAGCTAAAAGTTGGCTGTTAGCCCAGCTAGACACCGAATGGTACAAGCACAGACACATGCAATTAAAAAAGAATTATAAGCTTTCACAATAGCTAAGACTAACATTAAAAGAAATAAAAAGCAAGCTATATTAACCCAATATTAATTACTAATAACACAAAATAGTTATAGTCCCAAAATCCTTGATACTTTAAAAGACTATATTCCTGTTTATATTCTTTCCTTTATTATAAAATAAGTTTTCAACATAATAAGTAACTTCTAGCAGATAGAAATAAAAAGATGCTGGGGATTCACCAAGGACACAAATGTGCAATACGCATGCTTTAAACTTTAATGAAAATAAAAACAAAGAATAAAGCGGGCTTTTAACATACAGCTCCCTGACCTCATTAACCAGGCAACACCTATTAATTAGCGATATCGGACCTATCTGTCTCTGTGAGGATGAACAAAGGGGGCTGGCGGAAAAGGTTTAATTGGCTGATCTGTCCCTGCTTTTGGTGGGAAAAAGAAGACTATTGGTTAAGTGAAATAAGAAACAAAAGATAATAATTCTTATAAAAATTGTGTATGTTCAAAGGCCTCAGTGCCTTACTTTCAAGGCACTCCACTACGTCACCTCTGGCGTAGTGCTTTGCTCACTCTGTCCCCCGTTTCTCTCTGTAATAAAAAAACTTTGTTCAAGCTTGCAACAGTAGTTCTGACTAACTTTTTCTAAATTAGCTAAGAACAAGAACCCGCGGCATCGCTCCAAACGGTAACAACTTCCAAGCCCGGAACTGAGCAACCCTATAACTCCAACCCCACTGACCACTTTATTTCTAATATATAAGGATATCTATCTATTTTTTTCTGTCCAGTTATATGTTAAGGTGAACTATTTAAAATTTCTAAAATCTTTACCATTTTAACCCATGAAAATTATAATTACAAAAGGTTTGAGTTGAGCCAGGCGTGGTGGTGCATGCTTGTAATCTCAGTATTTGGGAGGCTGAGACCGGAGGATCACAGGTTCGCAGCCAGCCTCAGCTACTTAGTGAGGCTCTCCACAACTTAGTGAGACCCTGTTTCCAAATAAAAAATAAAATAGGTCTGGGGGTGTAGCTTGGAGGTAAAAGGCCCCTAGGCTCCATCCCCAGTACAGAAAAAACAAAAAACAAAAAAAGGGTTTGAGTTAATATTTTCTTTCTTATATCTTTCTGAGACATCTGTATTTTAGAGAAGAGGGATGGGTCAAAATGTGAATTTACTTTTCCAATTTGACCAGAAGTCTCTTCTCTCCCTTAAAAGAAAAATATTTCATAGAGTTAGTTGACTTGCAGAAAAAAAAGCAATGAAGATAAAAAAAATTTTAAAGCCAGAAGAAAGGATCATGGGAAAATTGTGTCACCCCATTAAGGATAGTAAAATAGGAGGGAACAATGATGGAGAAGAAAATAGCTGGGGTTGAAATTGGGGAGCAAGATGGGATTAAAGAAATGAAGAGCATTCTGTTAGAGAAATCACTGTGGAGCATGCTTCTAGAAGTCAGCTCAAGAAGTAGATATGGGACCTAGGAAAATAAATAATAAGCTTATGTGTCAAGTGATTGTAAAACAAAGCAGTTTTGACCTAAGCTCTAGACTGCCTGAGAATTCAGAAAGGTCCTTGTTTTCACCAAATGAAAGATGAAATTGCTTAGCTGGACTTTGGTCAAAGAGCTTGGCTCAAAAAAGTCAAAGTTATGTTAATGTGTCTCAGACTCACACTCTACAATTCTGCCTATGTGTCCCTACTTACTATCTGGCTGTGGAGAGGTTGGGATCTCCCAAGCTTCTGTATAGTACAAAGGGACTGAGAGAAGGAGACTCAAAGAAGGATACTATGCAAATCCCAGAAAACTGCCTCTGAGACCCCAACTGAAAAAGGACTCAAAGAAGTATATAAACCCCTAGACCAGCTACTCTAACTGGTTACCCACTCTGGGAACCCCTCCCCTTGGGGAGCTTTTCTCTCTCTCGCAGGTCGCGCGTTGGCTTTGAGAGAAAGCCGTGTGTAATTGACAGCACTCGGCCCAGGCAACTCCTGTAATTCCTTTGTGTAGCAGTCTTTGCTTTCCAGCAACTTCAAATTCACCTGTATATGAAGAAAAACATCTGGTTGCTGGACATGATTCACAATGCTGGTATTCTCATTACCTTTTTGGTTATCATGAAGAAAGCAGCCATTCTGTCATCAAAATTCTGGTTTGCTCTCCCTTCAAATGGACACAAAAGAAGAGCCCAAGCCCCTGTCCTGTATGGAACCAGCGACATTTGCATTCCCTGCACACTCACTCTAACTACTCCAGGCTTTATTGCATCTGGGTGTTGGAATTTTGTTTTCAGACCTGATTATAAAGTAGCTTCAAGCCAGGCATGGTGGTGCACACTTGTAATCACGGTACTTGGGAGGCTGAGACGGGAGGATTTGGGTTCATGGTCAACCTCAACTACTTAGTGAGGCCCTCCGCAACTTAGTGAAACCCTGTTTCAAAATAAAGAATAAAAAATAGGGCTGGGAGTGTATCTCAGAGGTAGAATGCCCCTGGGTTCCATCCCTAGTACCGCAAAAAAAAATTAAATTAAAGTAGCTTCAAAGATTTCTTGCTTGTATAAATTGTCTGGGAAAAAAGTGAGTAAAAAACGTCTTTTAGGCTCAGTTCAGCTCCTTCTTGCCCAAGATGCCAAAACATCTTGTAAGAAGCATGAGGATTAAAAACTGTATAACGATGTGTTTTGTTTTTTATATGAAGTTTGTCCTGTTGCCTTGGAGTTGCATCTCATAGATTTTATCTCATACATGATAAGCTGGTTGCATTTCATTATTTTAATCACTCATCACCAAGCCTGGGGAATATTAGCAATAGGGAGATTTAAGCACAGTATAGTGGTATCATGTGGTGGGGAGAAACAACACAGGATTGGTTTCTTAGCCATTCTAGGTCTTAGTTTATTCATCTGTTTAATCAAGAACAAAGTGTTTATCTAATAGGAAATGTGAAAAATATATATGAAAATTTGAAAAGTATAAATTTCTACAGCAGTTTTTATCATGTTTTAATTATAATAGAATCATAACATGATGAAGCATATTATGAAGCATGTTATAGCCAAAGCCATACAAGGGTCAAAACCAGTTCATGGTCTGTCTGTTCGTGCCCTCTGAGCTACAGGCGTTATGGTCAGAATGTGTGCCCGAATCCCCACTGTGGTGGTATTAGGAGGTGAAGCCTTTGGGGAAGTGATTAAGCCATGAGGGCTCTACTCTCACAAGTGAAATCAGTGCCTTTGTAAAAGGGATAAAAGGAAGCACCCTTTCCCCATCTATCACGTGAGGATGTAGCCAGAGGCACTATCCATGAAGCAAAGAGCAAGCCTTCACCAGACAATCTGTGGGCACCCTGACCTTGGACTTCCAGAATTCTGAGAAATAAATTTCTATTATGTATAAATTATCCAGTCTAAGGTAGTTTATGATAGTAGCCCGAAAGGACAAAGATAGCAGAGCAACATCCAAATTCTTTTCATGGTCTGAGATGCTTCATGATCTGGCCCCTGCTTCCTTCTCCAGCCCACCGCCTACCTCTTCTGGCCTTGTACTTAGGTTCCAGCTGCACTGAACAGCTTGCAGTTCAACGAACACACTGCTGACTCCTGCCTGATTCTGACCCTGCCACCCTTGCTCCTTGCTCACGATGTACTCCATGCCTGCCATGAAGCTCTTTGCCATGACTTTTATAATTTCTTTTAAGATGGTTTGAATCTTATTTCCACCATGAAGCAGTCCCTGAACAATTTCCCTACCACATCACCACTCTTCAAGTGTTTGTCCATTGTATTCTCACAATATCTTGTGCGTTTTATTCCATTTACCCTGTAGTACTGTAAGTACTTGTTTTATGTCTTTTGTTTCCAGCCAGTATCTTGGCTAATGTTGAATTGAAATGAAACTCTTTGTTCTTGCTCAGAAGTGACCACCAATATCCCTTCCTGAACCTCTCTCTCTCTATCTAGACTGGTCTTTGACTCTAAGTATTGCTCATTTGTGGAAGAGATGCTAAAAATTTATCTCCAATACATGACTTCATGGGGGACACCCTCCCCCCAGGACCCAGCTGACTTTATGTCTTTGAATCTAGGTTGTGGAAAGCAGCCAGCCCCCTGTGCCCAGCCCTCTGTGCAGCACTATGTACAGGTCCTTCTGTCCTGCTGCCTTTTACATTCTTTTTTCACCGTTTCTTTCGGTCCTGTTTGTGCTCCAATGGAGCTTAGCTTTCCCTGACTGATACCAGTGTCTAAAGTCAATTCCCTAGAGCTCTCATAGGACTCCTAGTCTCCTGTTGCAACTCCGTGCTGATCGTCTCTCAAGACAATCTCCTCAGCTGCAGATCTAATCTGATTCCCTACTAACTCCACATCCCCACTGTGTGTCCATCAATCGAGGAGCTTTGCCTAGAACTTGAGAAGCTAGGGGTGAATCCATTCCCAACAAACTCACACAAGTAGGGTCAGCCAGCCTAACTACACAGGCGGCCAGAACCCAACCCCACACCTGGGGGCAGAGGCTGAGAGTGTCTCTTCAGCTCCGTCATCTTCTGAGGGCGGCAAAGGAGCCGCTCCTGACCCAGCTATGAAAGTGACTCACAGGCAGCCGAGTCTGTACGTGGTCGCCCCATTTCAGCCCAACGCTCTTTCTTTTGCTTGCTGTGGTTGTCATTTGAGACACTTATGAATATCTCTGGTCTCTTCTGTAAACATGGTGGGATGGACTTCCACTCCTGCTTTGAGGTGGGTGTGACTGTATAACTTGCTTTGCACAAAAACTATGAGTCCAAGTAACTTAGATCACCCTGGGTAAAACTAGAAGGGCCTGTGCAAGAATCGTCAATGCTCTCTCCATTCCTGCTCACAATCACAGAACTGAACCGAGCTGAACTGAAGTCTCCAATAGCCTGGGTCCCCAAATGACTATGATAAATTTTGTTACTAGCCTACTTCTGACATATAACTTAAGGTAGAAATAAGCTTTTGTTGTACAAAGACAATGTATTTTTTATTTATTTGTATGTATGTATGTATGTATGTGGTTTGTGGTACTGGGGATTGAACCCAGGGGCATTCTGCCTCTGAGCCACACCCCCGGCCCTATTTTATCTTTTATTTTGCAACGGGGTCTCATTCAGTTGCTGAGGCTAGCTTCAAACCCAAGATCCTCCTGTCTTGGCCTCCCAAGTACTGGGACTACAGGCGTGTGCCAACCATGCCCAGCTAAAGACATAAATGTTTTAACATTGTTACTGAACCCTATCCTATCCTGATTATACACACATAAATGTTGTTTATGGAGTCATATAACTTCTACATCGGACCTCACCACAAGTGTTTTTATTTTCCATATTCATTTAAGAATTATTTGGAAGATTGTTTTGTGTTTTTAAAATCCCATGCAGTTAGGTTTTTTAAAAATTATCTTTCTATTATATTTGTAATTTAGAGAATGCAGCCTGAAGCTTTCTACTTTTGAGATCCCCTTTTTGACATAATGCTTGATCAATTTTTATAAATGTTCACAGAAGACATATCCCACGAATAACATCTATACTTGGAGCAACATAGCTTTCCAACCCTTATAAAAACTGCCTCTAATAATTGCCTAATAACTTTCCAGCCCTTATAAGAACACCTCTGCTTCAATCAAGAAGTAACTGTTTCATTTTCAATTTAATATGTACCTATCTCTCTAAACTACATAATGATGTGAGATTACAATGCATCATAAAAGTATTTTAATGTCTTTTTTTCTTATATTAATGTGCAAAAGTTCAATCAGGAGATCATGTAAGTTCTTCATGAGATATATATTCTGTAGCCATCAATTTCTGCAAGGAAAGGAATTTTTTGGCACTGGGGATAGAACCCAGGGGCATTCTACCTCTGAGCTACAACCCCACCCCTATTTTTTATTCTTTATTTTGAAACAGGGTCTCACTAAGTTGTGGAGGGCCTCACTGAGTAGTTGTGGCTGGCTATGAATCTGGGATCCTCCTGTCTCAGCTTCCCAAGTATTGAGATTACACGTACCACCACGCCCCTATGGAAAGGAAATTTTGAAAACAAAAACATCTCCAGCTAGAAGTACCTGAACTACCCATATTTCACAGAGTATGCCAGGTAGTTTACAGTTTCGTTTAATTCTACTTTTATGTGACAATTATATTTTTGAAAATTAAAAAGCATGAAGGAAAAGTTTAAAGACTCTATTATACTACATGAAAGACCTAAATAAATACAGGAGTACAATGTGTTCTTAGGAAGAAAAAAAATGTTTTTTGTAAATTTATTGATTTCTGGAATTTTTGCCTTTTAAATTTGTTTATTTATTTATTTATTATTTATTATTTATTTATTTATTTGTGGTACTGGGCATGGAACCCCAGGGGCCTTTTACCTCTGGGCTACACCCCCAGACCTATTTTATTTCTTATTTGGAAACAGGGTCTCGCTAAGTTGTTGAGAGCCTAAGTTGCTGAGGCTGGCTTTGAACCCATGATCCTCCTGTCTCAGCCTCCCAAGTACTGGAATTACAAGCGAGTGCCACCACACCCTGCTGAATTTTTGCCTTTTATTACCCAAAATAAATTTAGTGGAATTGAATTTATTTATGTATGTATGTATGTATGTATTTACTGTGGTACTAGGGATTGGACCCAGAGGCACTCTACCACTGAGCTACACCCCCAGCCCTTTTTATTTTTTATTCTGAAACAGGGTTTCTCCAAGTTGTCCAGGCTGGCATCAAACCTGCTATCCCCGTCTCAGCCTCCCAAGTACTGAGATTATTGACATGCACCACCACACCCAGATTAGTTGAATTTGAATTTAGAATTGGTTTAGTTGATTCACTCTTACAAAAAGTATTAAAACTAAGCTTGTTTCCTCAAATGAGGTACATAATTCAGATGTATTATAAATGTACAAATATATGTCTCAATAAAAAAATCCTGTAAACAGGCATGGTGGTGCACACCTGTAATCCCAGTGACTCAGGAGGCTGAGGCAGGAGGACTGCAAGTTCAAAGTCAGCCTGGGTAACTTAGGTATACCCTGTCTTAAAGTAAAAAAAAAAATTTTTTTAAAGACCGGGGATGTAGCTCAGTGGTACTTGCCTACCATGTGCAAAGCCCTAGGTTCAATCCTTAGCACCAGAAAAAAAATCCTGCAAAAAATAAATATCACATTTATCAAGAAGGTAATCTTCAAATAACTCACGCCGAGAGTTCAGTTTCCCTGCCTGATCTCTGAGTTGTTGGTGGGAAGGAGGAATGTGATTGTTTTCCCTTGGTACCCCCAACTTCCTGTAATGCTCTTCAAGTTAAGTATGATCATCCCTAACCTATGGGGAGAAAATGAAGCTCATGACAGTTAAGTACCCATATGGTTAGTAGGTGGGGAAACTCATGTGGAAACCCAGTGTGGAAGTTCCGCCCAGCCTCTCTCCTTGCATTACACCTCATCATCCCCTGCCCATCAGTCAGAGCCTAGTCAGGGCAACAGGAGAAGTTACTGGAGCATTGTGACGACAATGTCAGATAGAAACCATGACTAACAGGAAATCTTTATTAACCTTAGTTCTATGCAATGTTCTAAGCTAGTAATGCTGAAGCTGAGAGGTGCAGAGACTAATACAACTTTGTTCTGTGTCTCAAAATCTTATTCAGAAAAGATAACTAGATATACAAAGGCTAAAGTTAAAGAAAATCTGTGCAGAGGTTAAAACAGAAAAATAGAGGCAGAGCGAAAGAAACATGAATCACAGGTTAGGAGACTTGAGAAGACTCAAGTGGCATTTGAGATGGGACTTACAGGAAATACGGGATGTTAATAGACAGAAATGGGGAAGAGGAATGTTTCTCCTGGTGTAAGGAATAGCATGGCCAGATCCTCAGAACACAGAAAGTATAGAATGTGCCAGAAAAATAGAGAGTAGCAAGGTGTCTCTAGAGAAAAGGTGGTGAGGAAGATAAAATGGATGGGGTTAAGAAAGATCTTGAGTTCACTTCATACAATAAATAAAGCAGAAGAGGTAACTGATCCATCTTGAGTTGTATGAAGGTTGCCTTTGCAGAAGGTTGAGGGTTGGTTGAATTGGTGTGGGTACAAGCAAGAGATAGCAAGGAAGCCAGCTGGAGGACCATTACAGTAACCTTGGTGTATGCACTCAGAGTGTTTGAATTGTATGAACTACAAAAACCACACCAGCTAACTTACCCCAAAGGAAAAACATTGGAAGGAAATTGGGTGTTTTGGTCCCGATTAACTGAGCTATGTTGTGGTAACAAATCAACCCCTAATCTCATGGTTTAAGACAGATTGTGTTGACAACTCTTTAAAATGACTCTCCTACATTTGGTGACTTGGAGATCCAGAATCATGAGACTAGTGTAAGCCAGAGAATTCATACCCACTCTTAAGTGATATGCCACTTCCATTTACAGCTTATTGGCCAAAACTGATAAAATAGCCCTGTCTAAACACAACGAGGCTGTGAAGCAGAGGTGTGCATAGAGGATGTTTAGTGAACACAACTATCTCATCTACACTGTGTTGCCCAGAGATTCAAAGGAGAGGTTGAACCATCTGGCCAAATGATGTACTGAGATTCAGTGAAATGAAATGGTTCTTAAAGTGTCATTGGTGGAAAATATATCCCTTGTATAAGAATTAAACACAATTTATATCAAAAAGAGAAAAATCATGGGAATTTATTCATCTCTGACATACAAATAAGCATGATTATAAACAGAAATGAGAATAAAGTCCAATCTGATATGAGCTCAACGTATGCAAGATTCTAAAGCTCTAATGTCTTTTGTCTTGATTTGCACGGTTCATTTAGAAGATGAGTACATCACAGAAAAAATGCTAACATGCTCATGCTCTGAGACTTGTCAGAGACAATTCCTCCTTAGTAAAATAAGATAGGACATTTCCAACTCCAGTCAGACTGGTTTTAGTTATTCTTAAAAATTCTTAATTTTCTCTGGATAGGAACAAAATTCCCTCAGACCTTTCTTCAAACAGGACTCATTTCTATCAAAGAATTAATGAGCCTCCTTAAGCATGTAACATACAGCCAGGAAGTAATTGGACTCATTTGAGGTTAGAGTTCTTCAAGATCTCTTTTTATTTAAAACAACATTTCATATTTGAAGTGCTTTGTCAGAACTAGAAAGATCAAGCACAAATCCCCAAGGCACGCAGATGTATAGAAGGAAACGAGCTAAGGAAACTCCTTCATTTGCCTCTGTCCTTTATCTCCTTGCCAATGATTTGTTTTCTTTTGAGCCTTCTATTGCTATTCCTTTTAAGCTTCTCTTGGAATACCTTTTTTTACCTTGTTTTGTGAGATATTAACAGCACCTTTTCCTAGAGATCCTAAAATTTAAATTCAGGAGAAAAATTGTTCTTACAATAGCCAGAATATTCAATTACACTTGTTTCCATACATATGCCTTCAACTTCTTCATAGGTGCAGTGCAGCCAGAGAGTGAGGCTGGAGGTACCACATGGGTGTAGACTTTCATCTTGGAAATATTATAGTAAGTTCTTATAGTTGTTACAGTAACCTGCTGTTATTGAAGCTTCGGTGTGTGTAGAGTTCACTGTCCACATTCTCTCTCCTTTTTTTGAAACAATGTCTTGCTATGTTTCCCAGGCTGGCCTCAAACTCCTGGGCTCAAAGGATCCTCCTGCCTCAGCCTCACCAAGTGGCTGGGACTACAGGCATATGCCACTGAACTCAGCTCACAGTCTTTTTTTTTTCTGATTTTGACAACAATTCTGTGAAACTGGAACTTTCAGCCCCATGTTATAATTGAAGACTAAGTGACAGATCAAATGTAGGGGAGATCCATGGTGCTGTCATCTTCCTCCTCCTAAAAATTGCCTCCTTTCTCCATCTACATGTGTATCTCAGGAATGCCCATGTCCTTACATAACATCATGAGATTGCCCCCCTACACACACACACACACACACACACACACACACACACACTCAGTTGACTGGTTCACTATTAAGCCACCAAATTGCCTGTCCCTGAGGCCACAGTTGCTTGGTCTAGAGATGGGGACCTGGCCTGAAACAGGTTCGTCAGGGTCTGTCTTTGGATTGTTTAAGCTGGAACTGAGAGTTAAGCACAAGCTTTTACAGTGTCAGTCTCCATCACTCCACTGAAAAGGCTCCTGTCAAGGCCCCTGTGGCCTCCTGTGGTCCCCTGGTCATATCCAGTGGTCAATTTCCAGGCTCCATATTTCTTCATCGTTCAGCAACATTCAGCATGGCTGATCACTTCCTCCTCCACTTTCTCCAGGCAGCTCCTGGGACACCACCCTCTCTTGGTTCTCCTTCTTCCTTGCTGGCTGTTCCTTCTTAATATCACTTGCAGGTTTGCTCCCAGCTCTCAGTCAAAAGTTCAGAGACCTCCAGGGCTCAGACCTCTTGTATCCTCTACCTCTCTTAGGCTACCTTTGATTCTATTTTCCCCTTACACATCCATATGCAATACTTCAGAATATATTGTTGACAATCTTGAAAATATGTTCAGTATGTGACCACCTTTAACCAATTTTACCATCTGGTCCAAGCCCATCATCTCTTACAATTACTCAGATAGCTTCTTCAACAGTCTCCCTGCCTCTACTCTTGCCCTCCTACACACAACAGTCAGCTTGGTTCTACTAAAACATAAGTCAGACAGTGTTATTTTTCAGCTCAATACTTTCCAATGACTTGCCACTACAAAGTAACAGTACAACTCCTAACCATGATCTTGGGTCTGCATGGTCTGACCATTGCTACATTTCTATTCTTGCCTCAGAGCTCTGCTTTATAAATGTATATTTTCAAGAGCTGGAAAGAAACAACCAACACATTATTTCCAGTAGCTCTTTTTTGTGTTTGTGGTACTGAAGATTGAACCCAGGGCATTCCATCTCTGAGCTACACCCCCCAGTCCTATTTTATTTTGAAACAGGGTCTTACTAATTATGGAGGGCCTCTCTAAGTTGCTGAGGCTGGCTGCGAACCTATGATCCTCCTGTCTCAGCCTCCCAAGTACTGGTATTATAAGTGTTCGCCACTGTATCTGGCTTGAGTGGCCCATTATTTATTATTTCATGAAGATATTAAGAAAGTTTTTTAAATTAATTTCATTAGTGACTGAAGAAACTCTATAATGTAAAACTTGGAAGGAATATTAGAAGCAACTTCATCTGCCCAGAGAATGCATGATCCACCCAGGATAGCTTGATTAGTGACAGCACTACTGGAACCCTGGGATCTCAAGTCTGTTTGACCCTCAGTATAGGCTCTTTCTAGTACCCGAGACACCTCATTTGTCCTTTCTTCTTTGTCCATTCACTCTCATCCTGTTCTACGAGGTTACAGCCACATATGCTCTATTAATAATCTTTCCATCAATAAATTGTGGTTAATGCTACTTAGTTGTCTACAGAGTGTGGTGATGCATTTTAAATGCACTCAGGACAACTGAAGACCATAATATGGAAGGCAATCTCACACCAGCTGTGAATTAAATATAAATCAATCCAAACAGCAATTTATGGGCTCTCCGTATGAAGGAATAAATAACTTTAGAATATGCCACAAAGGCAGGTTTAAGGCTCATCATGAGTAGACTTTTAAAAATATTTTTGAGGCGGAAAATTTGATTATTATCTCAGAGCTAAATTCTACTATGTACCATCTGCCCAGAACTCTAGGAAAATGTATAAATTACCTGGAGAAGTGAAAAAAACCCAAAGGGCTTAATTCTTGATAGTTTTGGGGAAAATAAATGGTATAAGAACAAGGAAAAGTTATAATAAAAATTAAGGAAAATATATAATTAACAAATGCAATTTTGTGTATATAATGTGGATAGATGAAAAGATAGAGAGATAGATAGGTAATAGACAGACTCATGCATTCACAATCTGAGAATGTATGGAATCAAAATTTCTTCTGATTTGTAAGATCTACTACTTCAGGATTCCAGTAAGGGAATGCACTGCCTTTAACTAAATGTCATTTCTTGAATAAATCCACCCATTTCAAAATCATGGGAGAGAGAGTCTAATTAGCCCAGCCTAGAACACATCATACTCACTGGCCAAAGGGCAAACAAAATATATTCCCTGCAATAGGGGAAGGTAACTCGTCAAAATAGAAATAGAGATGCACTATCCAAAATAAGAGGTGATGCATGCCTGAAAGGAAGAAATAACAGATGACCCCGACAGTCCCCTAGACTTACCCCTTCGTCTTTTTCCTGTGCTAGCCTAATGTGTTGGGAAGCAGCAAGGAATGTGGCAAAGGGACTTGGGCTTGGATTTAAAGACTTGGAATTGACTTTCAGCTCTCTATAACCTTGGAAATGTCATATATAACATTTTGGGAGTTTTATATTTCTCAGCTGTAAAATTAGTGTGTTTAACATATTATTGCAAAGGTTTCTTCCTTCTTCAGATGGTAAGAATTTATCATGCAAACTTGGGCGCTGTCCATGGTTCTGCCAACAGTAATATTGTGATAGCTGTAGTTTAAAGACTGTAGAGTTTATCCTGGTTAAACATTAAGATTATGAAGGCAGGGACTCTATTGGTCTAGGAATTATGATATGCCATGCAATGCTCATCTGTGCCTGACATTCATTTACCTTCTCCAGTTCACAGCACCATGATTTTCCTTTGGTGAGTTTCACCCTCAGTGCATGATTCAGGTAGGGTTAATCTCTTCCCCACTCCTCTGCACCCCCTGCCCCTCATTGCTGCAGTGAAGGGTTGTAGTCTATACAAGATTCCAAACTGGGATGACCAAAGCTAATGAAAGTCAGAATGGGATTTCAGCAGGAATTATGTTAACTCTGTTTCAGCTGAACTTGATAAAATAGTAGAATGTTACTTACTTGGGAAGAAATATCAGAAGACTGAAGACAGTGTGGAAAAAATCAAACCTTAGAAATGTAAAGAAATATCATCATTCTTTGAGCATCTGAATCAAGTTAGGCCTCAAACCCATAACCCATATGGGAATATTTCAGTTTTATGAACCAATAAATAATAACAATTCTTCTGTGTCTCCCTCTATCCTCCTTCTCCCCATCCCTCTCTTCTTACTCTCCTTTTCTTAAGCCAGTATAAATTTGGTCTTATTCCTTGAAACTGACAGAATCCTGACAAAGTACATCTAGAATAGTGGCCCAAATCTGGTAGTCCTGGGTCATTTACCATCCCTGAACTCCCATCCACCCACCTGGAAAATAAGAAGGTAAACTAAGCAATTCTGCAATTCTTTAGTTTTTCATTGAATCAGCATACTTTCTCAAAAGATCTCTTTCAGTGAAGTCTAATTTATTTCTCTTTTTCTTTTTCTTTCTTTTTTTTTTTTTACTAGTCTGAGAGTTATTTCATTGAAAGATGTAGGTAGTTATCTTTAAGGATAAAGACTAGGATACTGATATTTAGGGAAAAGTTGAATCCTAAGATGATTCTAGTCTGTGCTATGAACTTGTATGAGAGCTGAAATTAGGGATTCTGGCCTATTAGACATCCATGACCTTCCAGTGCCCTGCTCAAGAGTTCATTAATTCAGATTGGTATGGACTTGTGTCCAACTAGAATCCCATGTTCCTTTTTTTAGTACAGCACCCTACTTTTCTATTTTTTTTTTTTTTTT
>PVJS01051740.1:0-13865 GCA_004027185.1 Glis glis
AGGATCCAGGTTCGCGGCCAGCCTCAGCTCTCTCTCTCTCTGTGTGTCTCTCTCTCTCTGTCTCTCTCTCTCCATACTTAGTGAGGCCCTCGGCAACTTCGTGAGACCCGGTTTCAAAATAAAGTATAAAAAATAGGGCCGGGGGTGTAGCTCGGAGGTAGAACGCCCCTGGGTTCAATCCCTGGTACCGCAAAAAAAATAAATAAATAATAAAAAAATAAAAAAAATAAAAAATAAAAGTTTCATCTCTTTATACTGTTACAATGTCAATAAAATTTCAATATCAGTTTAGAGGGGACATTCAAACCATAGCAAGGAGTAAATCTGCATGATTTAATCTTTTGTGATAAATTTAATAAAATAAAAGAAATTGCTTTGTGAAAGACACTATTAATAGAATTCAAAGGCAAGACAAACATTGAGAGAAAAGTTACAAATCACATATCCAATAAGGAAATTATATCCAGATTACAGGAAGAATTATTAAAACTGAATAATAGGGAAATTAATAAACTTAGAATAATAAATGGAGGAAAGACTTGAAAAGACAATTCAGAAAAGAATATGAACAAAGAGCAAATACGCAGATGAAAAATTATCTTTATTAGCCATTAGAAAAATGTAAATTAAAACTGGATTTATTAGCCGGGCGTGTTGGCACACACTTGTAATCCCAGTACTTGGGAGGCTGAGACAGGAGGATCGTGGGTTTGCGGCCAGCCTCAGCTACTTAGTGAGGCCCTCGGCAACTTAGTGAGACCCTGTTTCAAAATAAAGAATAAAAAATAGGGCTGGGGATATAACTTGGAGGTAGAATGCCCCTGGGTCCAATCCCCAGTACCGCAAAAAAAACAAAACAAAAAAAACCAAAAAACTGAATTTGCACCATGATTGCGTTATACCTTATTGCTACTGTAACAAACCACAACAAATCTAGTGGTTTAGGTTTATTATCTTATGGTTCAGCTTTGCAGCTATCCAAGCTACATTTCTCTGGAGGGTCTAGGAAATAATCTTTTTTCTTGCTGTTTGAAGTTTCTGGGGGCCATCAATACTCCTTGACCCATAATTGACCTTTAATTCTGTTATCACTTCTCCATCTTTGACTCTGACTTTAATGTTTTCCTATTATAAACACTCTTGTGATTACACTGTTTCCACCAAGACGATCTATGATATTCTCCACACGATTCTTAAAATAATCACATCTTTAAAGTCCCTTTTGTCATGTAAGTTACCAGTTTTATTAGCTCCTGAATGTAGGATGTGGGCATTTTGGGGAAAAATCATTCAGCATACCACAAGTTACACACCTATTATGATGTTCAAAATTGAAAACTCTGACAACACCAACTGATGGCAAAGATGTAGAGCAATAGAAACTCTCATTGCCATTGAGAATTCAATTTAATACAGTTTGGAAAACAATTTAACAATTATTTATTTATTTATTTTGGTGGTATTGGGGATTGAACCCAGGAACATTCTTCCTCTGAGCTACACCCTAGCCCTATTTTATTTTTTTATTTTGAAACAAGGTCTCACTAAGTTGCTGAGAGCCTCAATAAATTAGTGAGTCTATCTTTGAACCTGCAATCCTACTGTCTCAGACTCTCAAGTACTAGGATTATAGGCATGTTCCACCACACCCAGCCTGACAATATTTTTATAATGTTAGTCAAAATGCACATTCACATAAAAACTATTAAATTATTTGCTGCAATGTTATTTATAATTGTATGAAACGTAAAGCACTCAAGATGTCTTTAAACAGATGAGTGGCTAGTCTTCCACACAATGGAATGCTACTCAGCAATAAAACAGAACAAGTTACTGCTTCACACAATAAAATAGATGAAAAACTGAATTTTCTATGTGAAACAAGCCGGAATCACAGTGCATGATTTCATGTGTATGATATTCTTGAAAAGACAAAATTATAGGGTCAGAAAAATCAGTTGTTGTATTGGGTTAAGTGAGAGTAGTTGGCTTCAAAAAGAGCTTACCAGAGAATTTAGGCAGAGTTGAAACTCTTCTTTATGGTAGGAGGGTTAATTTTTACTTTAAATGGTAGGGAGAAAAGATGGTGATCCAAGTAACTTGGTAATATGCTTTTTCAGTTGGATACTGTAAGATTACAGACAAAAGAAGCAATACATAAACATAAACATAATATAAAAACATCACTCCTATTAGTACATTCTTCACATTAGAGATGTGTTTTAGCAGTTCTGAAAATTCTGCATGTATGCTAGATTTGTGCAAACACATAATCAATCCAAATGTAGATAATGAAGACCAGATTTCCCATTTTCAGAGAAGAGAGTTACAAACGAGCAAAGTGTTATACCTGAAATTATCTCTCTGGATCTAGATTAGAGTTAATAAATTAGAGTTAATAAACTAATGTATACTCATACACACACGTGCAGATAAACAGAAGCAGAAATAAATGCAGATATATGTGTATACATGAGTTTATTAGCTTTTTTACTTTCTTTTGAGAGGGTCTAGAATTAGTGACATCCTCGCAGTATGATCAAAACTAGTACTCAGATCTTGGATTCTAAATGTGATAATACCAATTTCACCAATATGTACAGGTAGAGAAGAGGGGAAGCAGGGTGTAATGTGAAAGAAAATACACCAAGAGCTGTGTGCATATACATTTTTATCACATTGAACATCATTACAATGCACAATTTAAATGCAATAATATGAAGTACATTATGATGTGAGACTATAATGCACCAATAAAAGTATAAAAATTTTTAAAATGTTAAAAATTTTTAAATAAAGTTTAGATTTTAAGTCTTCATATATGTGGTTTAAAAAAAGGAACCAGGATTGCTTGGACAAATGTTTGATTCTAGGATAATGATAAAGAAGACACAAGATGCACCAGGAGTATCTTTCAGATCCAAAAAGCAAAGTACTCAAAAGCTTAACAAAAAAATGGGTGGGAGAGAGATTGGGAATGAATATGATGAGCTCATAGTATGCAAAACTAACAATTTGAGAAAAATATTAGTAGTATAATATTGTACAACATCCTTCAAAATAAATTTAATATATCCAAGTAAATACTGATATAAACTTATCACTGGATAATAAGTAAATATTGAAGAAGAATTAATATTCCTCACAGAAGAATTCCAAATAACAAATGTAGAAATAAAGAGATCAAAAAGAAAATTGCCTTTACAATACCCCAGTAATAATTGTTTCAGGCATTTAACAAATGCTAAAATTAATGGGCAAAACTCTTCCTCTTCCAGGTGAGGGAGCTTAATTCTCATCCCCTTAAGTATTGGTTGGACATAGTGATTTCCAATAAATAGATTCTGGAATGGAAAACCGGTAACTTTACAAGAGAAAGACTTGGCAGATACTTTGTGTCAAATGACTGTTAGCGTCATCAGTAATGTCATATTAATACCACATATCCCATTATACTATATAAAGAGAAGAATGCTTCCCTTTGTTTTCTTTTTCCCAAATATTCCTCAAAAGAAAGAAAAGATAGACATTCTACAAAATTTATAACTAGTATTATTCAAAGTCAAGCTTATGAAAGCCACGAAATTGAGAATTTGTCACAGATTAGAGGAAGCTAAGGAGATTATTATTATTATTATTATTATTATTTGGTACTAGGGATTGGACCCAGGGACAGTCTACCTCTGAGCTACACTCCCAGCCCTTTCTATTTTTTATTTTGAAACAGGGTCTCACTAGGTTGCTGAGGATCTTGCTAAATTGCTAAGGCTGGCCTCAAACCAAGTACTGGGTTTACAGGTGGGTACCACCGTGTCTAGCAAGCCATTATAATTTAATTTAATATGGTATTATCTGGTATGAATTGAATCTGAAATAGAAAAGGATATTATTGGACAAGCCATTTACATCTGAAGAAAATCTGTCCTTTTTTTTAAATAAAAGCCAATGATTTCTGAAGTATGTAAAAACAGCAGAGTCCTACTATATGCTAGAAAGGCCACTCTTTCATGAAAAGATGTTTATAGATGGAAAGAAAATTGTTAGACCATGCAACCTGTAACTGGAAGAAAATATGAGTGACTATTTTAATATTAGACTTCATCCATATTTATTCTTTTTTTGCATTAAAAACATTTTTATTCAGAATGTTCCTATTGATCATATTTCCTACCCAGACCAATGCCTCCCCAAAACACTGTAAAATTTGACGTCCAAAGAAGATTCTTCAAGCATAAAAGAATAATGAAAGTATTTCCTATAAGCCAAGGAAACACATATTAAAACATGCATGTTAACATATTTTTTGAATTCTAATTCTTTTTTTAAATTTTATTAGTGCACTGCAATCATACATCTTGAAGGATTTCAGGGTGGTTGACATATACATGCACTCATAGGTCAATTAGCCCTCCCCAATTCCCACCCTCCCTGCCGCCTCCCTCCCTCCTTCCCATTTTCAGCACAGTAGTTGACTTTGATATCTTTGTGTATGTCCATCCTGTGTACCAGTTTGTTTCCCTCTCCTTCCCTCCCGTCTCCTCCAGTTAGTTCACCTTCTTTGCTCATCTGAGGTTTTCTCTTTTAGTCTGGAGTTCCTCCTGTGCAGGGTAATGGCACATCCTCCTGTGACCTCAGCACTGGGGTACTCCCTGGCAGGGCTGGGGGCTCGCCCGCCCTGCATCCCCAGTGCCTGGGGGAGGGGTTCTCTGGGGGTGGGGCTGAGGGCTCACCTGCCCCGCGACCCCAGCGCCGAGGTGAGGGGTTCTCCAGGGGTGGGGCCTGCCCTGCGTCCCCAGTGCCAGGGGGTCTCGGGGCAGGGACCAGGGCTCGCCCGCCCTGCGTCCCCAGTGCCGGGGGGTCTTGGGGGCAGGGCCAAGGTCTTGCCCGCCCCACATCCCCAGTGCTGGAGAGGGGTTCTGTGGGGGTGGGGCCAAGAGCTCACTCGCCCCGTATCCCCAGGGTTGGGGGTAGGGGTTCTTCTGGGGTGGGTCCCAGGGCTCACCTGCCCCACCTCCCCAGCACCAGGGGGATCTCCAGGGCGGGGCCAAGGGCTCAACGCCTCTCGTCCCCAGTGTTGGGGGTCTCTGGGGGCGGGGCCAGGGCCTGACCCGCCCGTGGTCTTAGTGCTGGGCTGCTGGGGAGGGAGCCATGTCTCATCTACTTATGTCCTTGGTTCTGGGGTGTTCCAGGATAGTGTTGGGCTGCTCATGGGGTCCGTGGCTCGCCAGCTCGTGTTCTCAGAGTTGGGCTGCTCCTGTGTATGGCCACCTCTTCTTTGTCTCTCTTCATCACACTAGTTGTGGGAGCAGAGGCTCACGGCCCACCCCTTGAAACCATCATCATTGTAGGTGCAGGTCTGGATTGACTTGGGCTTTGTCATGTTCTGGAGTTGATCGGTTTCAATGGTGGTCTATAGTCGCTGGTTTCACAAGGATCTGCTGTCTCTTTGCTGTTGGTCTCCGGGAGTTGCGGGGTAGATGTGGCCTCGCATAGATGGTGTCATCGCCTCCGCTCTCCACTTACCAGGTGAAATGCGTAGAGTTCTGTTTAGCCCCCTGCTCTGTCCACTGTCTCGCACTCTGCTGCTCTTCGGCTCTCTTTGTTTTGTTGAGTTTTGGCTGCCCTACTTTTCTTGTTAAGATGCATTCTTCCCAATGGCCGTTTTCTAAGTTTCAGAGTGCCAGCAACATGCTGCCTCCCTTTATTTCACTCACTTATGTTCTCATTGTTGGGTGGCTCCAGGGGGCCATGCCATGTCCATCCAAGTCCTCAGTGCTGGGGTGTTCTGCACCGGTGCTAGGCTACTCCAGGGAAGCCATGTTTCACCTGCTCGTTTTCTCGGTGTTGGGGTGCTCCTGTGCCTGGCCGCCTCATCTATGTTTCTCCACGTTGCTTTCTTTGCGGGGGCTGAAGCTCGTGTCCCACCCTTTGCAGTCGTTGCCATTGTAGGTGTGGATCTGGTTCAACTTATGCTTCATCATTGTCCGAAGTCGACTGCTTTCGATGGTGGACAATAATCGCTAGTTTCACAAGAATCAGCTGTTTCTTTGCAGGAGGATACCGGGGGCCATGGTGCTGACGTGGCTCAGCCAAGATGGCGCCTTTGTCTCCACTCTCCACTTACCAGGTGAAATGCTTTGAGCTCCCTACCGCCCTCTGCTCTTTCCACTGCCTCGCATTCCGCTGCATTTTGTCCCCCATTGTTCTGTTGAGTTTTGGCTGCCCTACTTTTCTTTTCAAGATGCAGTCTTCCCGCCGACTAAGCTCCAACTCTTGGAGTGCCGTCGACATGCTGCCTCTCGCTATCCCGCCATCTTGGTTCTCCCCATATTCATTCTTTGTGACTACAATTTTCTGATAGTAAAACCATAAAAAATACAAAAAAATTCATTTGAAATAAATACAATACTCCAGGGTTTTGGCTCAAGATGGCAGATGGGATAGACACAAAGCATGGGGCTTTGTAAGAAAATTGACTGAAAGAAGTCTCCCTTAGCCTTTCTGAGATTAGGCTCTTTCTTCTCCTAACCTTTCGTATACTTTCATCATTACCTAACATTCATTTATAATCCAAAGGGTTTTTTTTTCTTTTCTTTTAGTCCTGTTTATTTTATGTGCTACCAGTGTTGTTTGAGATTTCTTCTCTTTCCAAATAGGGCCATCTCTACATGTGGATGTGTCTGTCTATAGGTTAGACTGAAGCCTGGTTACATCTGAGTCTTTACCTTTTCTTATATTTTTGTTCTATCTTACTTTTCTCGAGCATTCGTATCTTTATAGATGAAATCACCATAGTTTTTCTCTTCCCTTCTGATTCCTCTCTGTTTTGGAGTGTCCTGGTTATACCATCTTCTCCTTAACCCTCACTCAACAAAATAATAGTGTCCACCTGGACATAAACTTCCCAACCTGGAGTGAAAACTGAACTCTAAAGACAGGACATCAAGGAACTAATACTCTGTAGCCAGTTCCACCAAATACAGAACAGGCCAGAGGATAGCCCACCAAATTATATCCATACATCCCCAGTATACTGACAACAAGCACTGGGAAAAGAGGCACATTTCCCTACAAATTAGGAAGAAGTCTGAAAAAAGTGGGTGTTTTAGACAGCACACCCAATATCAACAAAACACCCAAATTGATGATGCAACACCCTCCTGAAAAGTCAATACATCCTGTCTAGCTCACACTGCATCCTAGAGGAGGTAAGCAGACAACCAGATTCTGAAATATCCCAGTCCTGCCAGACGATATACCCATTTAAGGAGGCAGTGAAGGCTGAATTTAAATACTCAATTACAAGAAAGAGATGATAAGAAACTAATTTGTACTTCATCATAAATCCCTAAGACACCTGGAAATATGAGAAAAAAAATTCCAATAAAACCATAACTAATCCTCACAATCTCACAACAGAACCCACTGAAACAGAGGTGGTGAGGATGCCAGACAGAGAACTCAGAATTTTGATATTCAGTATGATCAGGGACCTCAAAAAGGAAATCAGAGAGAGTATCCAGAAAATTAAGAACGATGTCCATAAATAAGAGAAAATCTGAATGGATTGAAAGACTCAATAAACTATCACCAATAGAATAGACCACATGGAAAACAGGGTCTCGACCATAGAATATAGTACATTCAAAACTGAAAATATAGTCATGAATTTAATAAAAAGAACACAACAGCAGGATCAGAATGTCCAAGAGCTTTGGGATAATGTTAAAAGATCAAACGTAAGAGCAATTGGAATTTAAGAAGGCATAGAAGCCCAGACAAAGGGAATTTATAATCTCATCAGAGAAATAATATCAGAAAATTTCCAAAACTTGAATCAAGATGAGGATACCCAAATACAGGAGACATCCAGATCCCCAACCAGACAAGACCAAAGGAAAATATCCCCACACCACATTATAATCAAATTGTGTAACATTGAGACTAAGGAGAGTATTCTAAAAGAGCAGAGAGCAAAAAACCAGTTGACATTCAGAGGTAAAACAATAAGAATTACTCCAGATTTTGTAACACAAGTACAGAAAGCCAGGAAGGCATGAAATAATGCACTTCAAGCTCTTAGAGAAAACAACTTCCAACCAGTTTTCCCAGAACCATTTGTTGAAAAGGCTATCTTTTCTCCAGCATCTGTTTTTGTCCCCTTTGTCAAAGATCAAGTTGCTATAGGTGTGAGCGTTTGACTCTGTATCTTCTATGCTGTTCCATTGATCTATGTGTCTGTTTTTGTGCCAGTACCATATTGTTTTTACTACTATAGCTTTGTAGTATGATATGAAGTCAGGAATTGTGATGCCTTCTGCATGGTCTTTATCGTTGGGAATTTTTTGACAGTTCTGGGTCTTTTGTTTTTCCACCTGAAATTTAGGACTTATTTTTCTAGGTCTGTGAAGATTGACGTTGGTATTTTGATAGGTATTGCATTGAATCTGTATATCACTTTTGGTAGTATGGCGATTTTGATGATGTTTATTCTACCTATCCAGGAACATAGGGGGTCTTTTCATCTTCTAAGGTCTTCTTCTATTTCTTTCCTCAATGTTCTGTAGTTCTCATCATTTTGTCGGATGCTTTTTCTGCATTTATTGAGAGGATCATGTTATTTTTTGACATCTATTGACTTGTGTATGTTGAACCATCCTTGAATCCCAGGAATGAAACCTACATGGTCATGGTGGATGATTTTCTTGATGTGTTTTTGTATTCAAGTTGCTAGTATTTTATTAAGAATTTTTGCATCTATACTCCTCAAGATTCATTTGGCTATTCAGTGTTATTTGTGGTTCCATAATAATTTTAGGAGTTTTTCTATTTCTCAAAAAGTTTTACTGGTATTTTGATAAACATTGCATTAAATTTGTAGATCACTTTGGGTAATATGAACATTTTAACAATATTATGTCTTTTAAGCCATAAACATGGTATGCATTCTATTCATTTCCTGAAAAATCTACTGAATTTAATTATTAATCCTAATAGTTTGTGTATGTGTTTGTGTGTGTGTTTGTGTGTATTATAGGGGTTCTCCATATTTAATCATGTCATCTGCAAGCACAGCTAATTTTCTTCTTACCTTTCAACTTGAATGCCTTTTATTTCTTTCTTTTGCCTAATCACTCTGCTAGGATTTCCAGTACTATGTTCAAACAAACTTGTAAGAATGAACACTGTAGCTTTATTCCTGATTGTACAGAAAAAAAAGGTTTTTGACATTGAGTTTAATTTTATTTATTTATTTTTGTTTTGTGGTACCGGGGATTGAACACAGGGGCGTTCTACCTCCACGCTACACCCCCGGCCCTATTTTTTATACTTTATTTTGAAACCGGGTCTCACAAAGTTGCGGAGGGCCTCACTAAGTAGAGAGAGAGAGAGAGAGCGAGAGAGCTGAGGCTGGCCGCGAACCCGGATCCTCCAGTCTCTGCCTCCCAAAGTACTGGGATTACAAGCGTGCGCTACCACGCCCGGCTGAGTTTAATTTTAACTCTGGGGTTTTCATGTATGGTATTTATTATATTGAGTTAAATTCCTTCAAGTGAAACTAGAAATAAATAACAGAAGAAAAACTGGAAAATTAACAAATATGTTCAAAGTAAACACCACATTTTTGAAAAACCAATGGTTCAAAGAAGAAATAAAAAGGGAAACTAGAAAATATGAGACAAATTTAAGAGGAAATAAAGTATGCCAGAACTTAATGCTGAATTAAATGCAATACCAAGAGAGAATTCTATAGTAGTAAATGCCTAGTTTACAAAAAAGATCTCAAATATACAACCTAACTTAACTTTTCAAGGAATAAAAGAAGAATAAATTAATACTAAATTTAGCAGGAAAAAAGAAATTTATTAGCGTCAAAAGAAATAAAAGGGAGAATACAAAAACAATAGAAAAAAATCAATTAAACAAAGAGCTGGACTTTTGAAAAGAAAAAAGAGACAAACTCTTATCTAGACTAAGAAAAAATTAAAAGACTGAAATAAGATTACAAATAAATGAGGAGGCATTACTATTGAATTCATAGAACTGAAAAGTATCATATGAGCCTACTATGGACAATTATATGCCAAAAATTTGATAACCTAGAAGAAATGTCTAAATTCCTGAAAACATATAACCTGTCAAGACTAATCATGAAGAAAGAGAAAATATGAACAGACTGTGTAACACAGCTTTCCATCACTCTAACAAATTTCTGATATAAATGATTTATAAAGAGAAAAAATATATTTTGGTTCACAGTTTTGGAGGTTCCCATCCATGATCCATTATTCCTGTTTCTTTTTGGCCTTTGGTGGGAATGTGTGGTAGCAAAAAAGCCACTGTATTTATGGCTAGGAGGTGAGAGAGAAAGAGGAAGAGACAGGAATTCCATAGTCCCTTGCTAAGGAAAACCTCAATGATCCAAAGACCTCTCACTTTATAGAAGTGCATCTTTGGACTACCACCTCTCAATAATGCCAGACCTCTAACACATGAGCTTTTGAGGGATACTCACTATCAAATCATTGACAGAACAGTCAAATAACAGAAGAATATTGATTCAGTAATCAAAAACCTGTCAAAAACAAGAGCCCATGATTAGATGATGAGCTGGGGATATATTTCAAACATTTAAAAGAAGAATTAACATCGAACCTTTTCAAGTTCTTCCAAAAATTGAAGAGAAAGTACTACCAAACTTATTTTATGACATCATTACTCTGATATCAAAGCCAAATAAATACAGTAAAAGAGAATAAACAACAGTATAGGTCAATATCCCTGACAACAATAGATTTATGAATAGCCTCATCAAACTGCCAGCAAACAATACACTAAAAAAGCATAAGCATATACCATTAACAAATGGAATTTATTCCTGAAATGGAAGCATGGTTCGACAGATAAAAATAAAAAATATTAAGCACACCCTTAATGAAATGAAAGATAAAAATCACATGATTGTTACAATAGATGCAGAAAAATAATTTGACAGAATTGAACACCCAATTCATGATAGAATTCTCACAACTAATAATTCTTAATTGGCAAATATATTTACAAATATCTTTATTTCTTAATAATTTTATAAAACTTATATATTATATACTAATCTTTTCAAATATTCGTATTATGAAATAGAACAATCATAAATAGTACACAGAACAATTAAAGGTCCATTATTTATCATAATGTAAAAATTCAAGTACCACTAAATATGTCAATAATGAAAACATTGACAACTTCCCAAATGTTGCCCTCCAACTCCCTTTAAATTACTACTCTCTCCTTTTCTAGCAAAGAGAGCCAGTATGCTGACTATACTTGATAATTACGTGTTTGCTTTCTTCCAGTTTTGCCACCTCACTATGCATCACTAAACCATGTGATAGTTTTTCTCTTTTTGAAATTAATCTCTCTATATAATGCTGTATATACAAGTACTTTTAGTGCATATATATGCATAATGTAGACTATATAAATAATCATATAGTATATTCTGTGATGTATAATATATAACATTAATTAATGATGTGGTATGCATTATATGCTATATAATATAGCCAATATTTATTTTATATTTTTACATATTATGTAATAATATGATATATGATACACATTGCAGTTCCCCCTGCTGCTGTTGCTCTCACCTGCTTTTTTTAAAATTTTTATTGGTGCATTGTAATCATACATCATAAAGAAGTTCAGAGTGATTGAGACATACATGCACACAGCACTTGGTGAGCTTTCCTCCAGCTCCCATCCTATTCCCTCCCTTTCCGCATACACATTATTGAGATTGGTATTACTAATTGTGTATATGTACATAGTGTCAATGGAAGTGTTTCCTTCACCAAATCTCCATCCCTCCCCACCTGCCTCCCTCCCCTAAACCCACTCCATCAGTCCACTGGGGTTTCTCCTCCTTTGTCTGGAGTCCTTTTTGTATACCAATTTTTTCCAAGCTTCCATATATGAGGAAAAACATATGACCCTGCATTTTTTGTGTCTGACTGATATCATTTAGTTCTCCAGGTCCATCCATTTTCCTGCAAATGACATAATTTCATTTATTGCTCAGTAGAATTCCATTGTGTGTATATCCCATAATTTCATAATCCATTCTTCTGTTGATGGACACCTAGGCTGGTTCCATTATTTGGCTATTGTGAATTGTGCTGCTATAAATATAGATATGCAAGTATCACTATAATATTCTGGCTTCAATCCCTTTGGGAAGATACCCAGGAATGGTATAGCTGGGTCATATGGTATTTCCATTCCGATTCTTCTGAGGGACCTCTATACTTATCTCCATAGTGACTGCACTAATTTGCAATTCCATCAACAGTGTATGAGTTCCTCTTTCCCCAAATCTGTGTCAGCATTTATTCTTGTTTGTATTTTCTATGACTGCCATTCAATTTGGCATTAGGTGGAATCTCAGTATAGTTTTGATTTGCATCTCTCTGATTTTTTTAACTCCTCTGCTCTCTTACTCGCTCTGGGTTTTGGGGAGGCTAACTTTTATAGAATGGCAGCTCATGCATTTTCAGTCTCTTGTTTGAATTCCTACTGTGATTGTTACTTGGATATGGGGCTTGATTGGTCCAATCCAGGGCCTTATTGGTCCATTTTGAATCCTTTTTTGGGATTCTTGGGAGCCCCCACATTATACCATGGCCACCATGTCTCCCTTGGGCCTAGGATTCGACGAGTGCTGCTGCTGCTGAGGGCTGTACCAGAGGGGGATGGACTTTCCACCCCAGATAGAGCCACGAACCCAGATCGGTGTGATATGATTTTCCAGCATGTAGAATATACCTTTCTTTTATCAGCTTCCAGAGATCACTTGCCCAAATCAATACAGCAGATTAGCATTCTGGGATAACTATAATCTAATTAAAGTATTGAATTGACCTGGAACTAGCAGGAATTTACTGAGAGCTTTTCTGATTTTTGTTCATGAGTATTATCCCTTCTGAGTCTGAAAGCAAATGAATTGAGTTTAACAGAGCCAATGAGGTAGGGTGTCTCTAAAATGATGTCAAATGATTTCCTCCCTGTGGTTATCATGTTCTTTTGTACCATCCCCCCTTGACTGTGCACTATACCTGTGATTCACTCCTAATAATTATAATATGGCAAAACAGATGGGATTAGCTGGGCATGGTGGTGCTCACCTATAATCTCAGTACTTGGGATGCAGAAACAGGAGGATTGCAGGTTTGAAGCTAGCCTCAGCAACTTAGCTAAGCTCTCTTCAACTTAGTGAGACCCCTGTTTCCAAGTAAAATTAAAATGGGCTGGGGATGTAGCTCAGAGGTAGAATCACCCTTGGTACAATCCCCAACACCACAAAGAGAAGATGAGAGAGAGAAGATGCTACTTTTTAGAATAGGTTTGGTTCCAAGAAGACTGTTATTTCTCACTTAGAATTTGAACTCTGGGGCAAGCAAGCAGCCATTTTATATATACCACAGTGGGGAAGTCCACATTGCAATGTATTTTGAGGCTTATGACAAACAATAAGTATGGGTGCTCACACGTTGATATTCTGATGCCTTCTAATAGCTTGTGTGAGATTGCAAGTGGAGCTTCTTTCACTGGGGAATCTTAAGATGAATGCAGCTCTAGTTAATACTTTCACTGTAGCTTTGTGAGAGATCCTGTATTCAGGGTATATGGCTAATCCATGTCTGAATTTTTGAGAGTACATGGTAATACATGTGTAGTTGTTTTAAACCACTAATTTTAAGGCAATTTTTGAGAGGTTATGCGTAACTATTATAGTCATGCTAAACATGTCATATCATGCCTCATTAACCTGGGAAGCTGTCAATAAAAGTTATTCAAATAGATAA
>PVJS01051742.1:0-13862 GCA_004027185.1 Glis glis
CAGCGACACGGGTCTCCGGGTCCCGCGCGGCTCCACCGCGCCGCGCCCTCCCGCGCAGCCCCGGGCCCCCGAGTCGCGCACCCACCTTGGGGCAGCCCGGGCCGCGCGGCCGCCGAGCCCCCGCTTAGGCTGAGGCGGGAGGGGGCGGCATCACCCGCGGCGGGCGGCGGCTGCACCGGGACGCGCCGGGGCGGCGGAGGCGCGCGGCGCCCTGGACCCTGCTCCCGCGGCCCCGCCCGGGGCTGCCACCTCGACGCGCGGCGGAGGAGCCGGGGCACCACGGGCGGCGGCAGCGGCGGCGACGGGAGCAGCAGCACATGACTCTGTAACGAGGGGAATTAGACAAAGCGTAACATGGACTCCGGGCCGGTGCAGGCGCTGCAGCTCCGGGACCAACCGCAGCCTGCGAGCGCCGCGACTGGCCCGGCCGCAGCCAATGGGGCGGGCCCGGGGCTGCATGTGATTGCCAGCACTTTCCCCGCGCGCCCGCCGCGCCCCGGGGTCCGGCCGCTTCCGCAGGGCCGGCGGGTTGGCCGGGTGGCGGCAGGGCGGGGGCGGGGGCCGGGGTCAGGGACCCGCAGCGCGGGCGGCCAGACGCGGAGCAGGTGCCTGGGGCGGGAAGCATGGCCGCCGAACGTCGCTCTCGGCGGAATACTTATCTATCAGACGCACACCTGGCCGGGCTCGGTGCCAGGCCGTCTGTTGCCTGTCAAGAGCGGGGCTAAGTCAGAAGGCTTCACCGCTCTTGCAAAACCGTCTGTTCTGCCGACCAAGACTCCGATATTAAGATGGGGGGGGGCAGGAGTTACTTTAAAAGTCGTTTAAGTGCCTTGGAACTCGAAAAAGAAAGTCCTTACCTGGGATTTGGAACACATGCTATTGAATCTCCGCATAGTTTCTCAGCTTCTTCCGATCTGCCTATTAAAGCTATATCGGAGAGTCAGATTTTGATTTCATCTGAGTCTGCCCCTTTCCCCCATTCCTTTTTACCAAAAAAAAAAAAAAGTCTCACATGTGAGGCAGGCAGATGAAAGGTTGTGCTATGCTAAGAGATGTTTTCCAACTAGATAGTTTTCCCATTTATTTTTGTTGCAAGGTCGACGACGTTTCTTTGTAGTGTTTTTCCTGGGAGGAGAGAGGCAGGGGCCAAGAAATCAAGTCAAGCAGGATGTTTGGAAATATTTGGTTCAAACAAAACAAGTGGTTTGGCCCAACACTTCACTATCTCCTTTTATCTGAATCCATGTGTTTCTGGAACTCTGGGAAGTCTCATCTCTCTTCTATCAAGATCTCTCCATGTCAGCAATCGTTCAATCAACATTTACTCAGCCTCTAAATGTCCTTAATAAGCAAGATGCACAAAATGTTACAGGTGATCAGGGAGGTGGGGGTCAGACGTAGTGAGGCATGAAAGAGGATGTTTTTCTAGGGTCTCAGGGGAAGGCTTCAGAGAGGAGATGACAGAAATGTCCCTTGAAGGTGAGCACCAGGTGAGGCCCTGGAAGTAAAACACGACAGCCCAGACCGGGAAGAGCATGAGCAGAGAGATCCAGAGTACACCCAAGGGCCAGTTACCGGCTGACACCGGCTTTGGAGCCCTCTGCCCTCTCGCTTTCTCACTTTCCTTCCTTGACCCTGGCCGCGAGCAGCCTCTCCTATTCTGCGCACCCTGCCAAGTAGGAAGTGCGTGGGCAGCGGGTGTGTGGCAAGTGATCTAATTACAGTCTCAGGTTTGCTGATCTGGAAGGTTAGAGCAGTTTTAAAACTTAACCACTAGTGATGTGATATTTTGATTGAAAATATCCCACTATTATAATTAGTTCAGAATGTTTTGCTGTTTGTAGAAGCACTTACCTGGACTTTGTTCCACTTTTCTATCTCCTCTGGTTTTTAAACTGTGATTCTAGATCTGAAAAAAATGATTTTAAGATTGGCATAAATAGAGAAAAGAACAAGGTAATATTCAGAAAACAGTCCAAGCGAGTGGAGCATGGAGGTGTGCACCTATAGTCTCAGCTGCTGGGGAGGGCTGAGATAGGAAGATCACTTGGGCCCAGGAGTTCTAGGCTAGCCTGGGCAGTATAGCCAGATCTCTTCTGAAAAGAAGAGTCAAATGTAGAGAAACAGGCATTCTCATACACTGTGAATGCGAGAGTAAATTGGACAAATTTCTTCAGAGGACAATTTGGAAATTTTTGATAAAATGTGTGTTCCACCGGGCATGTTGGCGCACGCTTGTAATCCCAGTACTTGGGAGACTGAGGCAGGAGGATCACAGGTTCGTGGCCAGCCTTAGCTACTTAGTGAGGCCCTGTTCTGTTTCAAAATAAAGAATAAAAAATAGGGCTGGGGGTATAGCTCAGAGGTAGAATGCCCCTGGGTTCAATCCCCAGTACCACCAAAAAAAAAAAGGTGTGTTCCCTTTGGATAGACAATTCCACATCTAGGAATCTGTACTTTTTAAATATATTGAAAAAGCCGGGCGTGGTGGCGCACGCTTGTAATCCCAGTACTTTGGGAGGTGGAGACCGGAGGATCCGGGTTCGCGGCCAGCTTCAGCGCGCATGCGCGTGCGATCAATCTCTCTCTCTCTCCTCTCTCCTCTCTCTCTCTCTCTCTCTCTACCTAGCGAGGCCCTCCGCAACTTTGTGAGACCCGGTTTCAAAAATAAAGCATAGAAAAAATAGGGTCGGGGACGTGGCGCGGAGGTAGAACGCCCCTGCGTTCAATCCCCGATACCGCAAAAAATAAATAAATAAAATAAAAATAAATAAATAAATAAATATATTGAAAATATTTACACATGTGTACAAAAGTATAAATGTGTTTATTGCAGAATTGTTTATAATAGTAGAAATATGTAATGGTATAAACACCTAATAGCAAAATCCCAGTAGGGAACTGATTAAGCAAATTATCCTGAAGTCACTGAAGGATGCCAAAATAAAATAGATTCATCTGTACCTACATAGAAAGATGTTGAAAATCTCTAAGTGAATAAAACAAGCTATTGAACAATTGAATAGTATGATCTCATTATATTTGTATTAAAATATATGTTATTACACGTATGCTTTGAAGAAATCTGGAAGCATATATAACAAGCTGTTAATGATAGTTATCTCTGGATGTGGGATTACTAGGGCCTACCAAGTTCTGTATGTTTGAATTGATTTTATACTGAGCATGTACTATTTTGATAATCATAAAAATAATAAACAAAAATTATTAAAAATATTAACCTAGTACATTCCATTTGCTATAACAAAATACCATAAACTGGTTGGCTTATGAACATCCAGAATGTATTTCCCACAGTTCTGAAGACTGGGAATTCCAAGATCAAGGCATTGGCCGACTCAGTGTCACCTGAAGGCCCTGTGGTTCACAAAGGGCACCTTCATCTTCTCACTTTTGTCCTCACATGGTAAAAGGTGTGAGGGATCCCTCTTAGGCCTCTTTTATAAGATCACCAATCCCATTCCTGAGAGATCTGCCTTCATGATCTAATGATCCCCCAAAGGCACCACATCCTAATACCATTTCCTTGGGGATTAAGTTTTAAACATGAATTTTGGAGGACACAAACATTCAGAGGATAGCAGAGATAAAATTATCAAGAACTCTACCATTAGGGTTAAGAGTGTATCTCAGAGGTAGAGCACTTGCCAAGCATGCGTGAGGCCCTGGGTTAGATCTCCAGCACCAAAAAATTAACCCTCAATCATTGACAAGTAATGAAAAATAACTGATAGTGTAGGATGTAAAAACAAATAAAAAAATAAGAAAACCTTCCACCTTCCCATTTTCTCCAAGAAAAACAACCAGGAAGGGGGCAACAAAAACAATAATTGATCTGACATTGGTTTCAAAATTAAGAAATACGATAGAAAAGAGGTCTGAGGCTACAGTGATGGGGTGGGGGATCACAATAAGGATTCAAGGAAGTTCAACAAAAATTTATGGAGCACTTACTGTTCTCTGCTGAGTTGTTACAGTCAGGAATTGACAACTGTTGCAGCACATGGTAAATCTGTATCAGAATAATAACAATAGCTAAAACACAGTGGTTACACATCCAATACACAGGCACTGGTCTAAATACCTATAATCACTGTAAGTCTTCATAGCAACCATATGATATAGATAGGAAGTATCCTCATTTTATAGATGGGAAACCAAGGCTTTCAGAGGCTATGGAACCCGCTTAAGATCACAATCTTTAGGTGGCAGAACTAGACTTTTAGGTCAAACATGTTTCCTCTAGAAGTCTAAGCACTTAATAGCAGAACTGTTAAAAGGACCATGTACAAAAAAAACCCATTACTTGCACGTCTTCTTTTGTCTAGTATCATAATTCTAAATTGATTTCTGCTACTAAACTATAGCACTTAGTACACTTGAAGATTCTCAATAATAGCGAATGAATGAGCGACTTTCCTACTAGAGAAGCTGAGCTCCTTAGAAGAGTAATTTTTCCTTCTTCCTTCTCCCATCGCATAGTATGGTGCCTAGCATATGATAAGCAACATGCATCCAAAATATCTGTAAACATATTTTAAAAATTATGAAGAAATCAAACTTTATAAATTGGTCCCAAATACTTTGGGGTAGCCTATGAGTAATATCATGATGAATTCCTTGCAAAATAAAAATTAGCCCTGGAGGGAAGAGGCTAAATATGGATACACCTGCATACCTGTACACAAATGAATGTAGAATATATTTGCTTTAAAAGTGGTAATCATGCTGAGGGATTTTATTTATTTATTTATTTATTTATTTATTTTTGGCACTAGGGATTGGACCCAGGGGCATTCTACTTCTGAGCTACACCCTCAGCCCTATTTTTTATTCTTGATTTTGAAACAGGGTCTCATTAAGTTGCAGAGGGCCTCACTAAGTAGCTAAGGCTGGCTGCAAACCCGGATCCTCCAGTCTCAGTCTCCCAAGTACTGGGATTATAAGTGTGTACCACCACACCCAGCAGAGATTTTAAATTATCTCTCTCATTCCTCTTGGTTTCTTCATCTTTGAAGTAGGGATAATAATACATATCTCAGGTTATTATGACAGTAATAACTAAATGAGATGATGTATGGAAAGAGCTTAGCCCAATATCTAGAACTTAGATATTGCTCATTGAGCATTACCTACTAAAATTATGCCACGTATTATAGGTGTGCCAAAATTAATCTTTTGTGGCTCTACTAATACCACTAACATAATGTGCTAACATAATATGCAACATCTATAGCACCTTCATATTTTAAGAAGAAGGGGAACTGATATAAATAGGATGCTTTGAATTATGTAGTAGGAGCTCAGCTAAGGAAATAGTAAAACAATTGCCTTCTTATTTCCTTCATTCCTTCCCCATGTGACCTCTTACTTTCTTCTTATAATTCTTTCCGAAGGATTTAAGCCATCTCACTTCTTAGATTTATATAAACTTTTAGCCTTGGAAGTAGGAGGCAAATTGCCTCCCTTCCTCATAGCTGAGGAAGTTGAAATGATGGAGACTAGAGTAGAAATGAGCAGGTGGAGGGGGAGAAGCAGTGTAGAGGAAATGGAATTGGGTGGAGTGTGTGGGGCAACTTCCCGTGAGTATATGAAATAAAATTAAGTCCAAAGAGGAAGGGAACTTGCCAGACTGCTCTAGTTAGAAATAACGTGGCGTAAGCTGGGTGTGGTGGCACTCGCTTGTAATCCCAGTACTTGGGAGGCTGAGACAGGAGGATAGCAGGTTCATGACCAGCCTCAGATACTTAGTGAGGCCTCCCCAACTTAGTAAGACCCTGTTTCAAAACTAAAGAATACAAAATAGGGCTGGGAGTGTAGCCTGGAGGTAGAATGCCCTGGGTTCAATCCCCAGTTTCACACACACACAAAAAAAGAAAGATGCTAGTGGGAACTATGTTTTATGAACCTCATATGTTCAGAAACATGTGATGCCTTTTAACTTGAAAGAAAGTTTGGCTATGTAAAATAAGAATAGCTATTATTAACATTATTGAAGCCATAAGCTGGACGTGGTAGCATACGCTTATAATCCCAGTACTTGGGAAGCTGAGACAAGAGGATTGAAGGTTCGTGGCCAGCCTCAGCAACTTGTAAGGCCTTCTGCAACCTAGTGAGACCCTTTTTCAAAATAAAGAATAAAATAGGGCTGGGGGTGTAGCTCAGAGGTAAAATGCCCCTGGGTTCAATCCCCAGTACCTCAAAGAATGTGGTGTAAGTGTATATGCGTGTGTATGCGTGTGTGTATGAGAGAGAGAGAGAGATTGGGAATTGAACCTGGGTGGCGGGGGTTTCTACTTCTTAGCTACACCCCCAGCCCTATTCTATTTTTTATTTTGAAACAGGTTCTCAGTAAGTTGCTGAGGCTGGCCTTGCTAAACTGCTGAGGCTGGCCTCGAACCTGTGATTCTCCTGTCTTAGCCTCCAAGTACTGGGGTTACAGGCGTATGCCATTATGGCTGTATTTTTCCCTCTCCACTGGATTATTGCCATCATCATATTTTTTAAAATGATAGTGTGTATGTGTGTGTGTGTGTGTGATAGTGTGTGTGATAGTGTGTGTGTGTGATAGTGTGTGTGTATGTGTGTGTGTGTGTGTGTGTGTGTGTGTGTGTTGGGGAAGGGAATTACTGGGGATTGAACCCAGGGGCGCTCTACATCCCCAGCCCTTTTTATTTTTTGTTTTGTGACAGGGTCTCGCTAAACTCAAGCTGACCTCAAACGTATGATCCTCCTGCCTCAGCTTTACTATCTCTCTTTTTTTTTTTTTTTTTTTCTGTACTGGGGATTGAACCCAGGGGCATTCTACCTCCGAGCTACACCCCCAGCCCTATTTTTTATTCTTTATTTTGAAACAGGGTCTCACTAAATTGCAAAGGGCCTCACCAACTAGCTGAGGTTGGCCATGAACCCAGATCCTCCGGTCTCAGCCTCCCAAGTACTGGGATTACAAGTGTGCACCACCACACCCGGCTACTATCTCATATTAAGGAATAAACTTTCTCTTGACCTTTCTTTCTCTTCCCCACTTCTCTTTTGCATTTAGACATCTCAAAAGAGGTATCTATACTCAATTATCTCTAATTCCTTTCTTCCCTGTTCTTTTAAACTCAATTAAATCAGGGTTTTTACTCCCAAAGAGTCACTGAAACTGATCTTGCCGAGGTAACTGATAACTTCCATCCACATTGCTAAAGAGAATCAGCAGTTCTCAGTCCTGAGTTGTTCTCTCAGCAGCATCTCACACCATGGCACACCCCTCCTCTTTAGTCGACTGCCTTCTGGTACCTTCCAAGACCCCGAACTCATTTTGAATTCCCTCCCTGGGGAAACAGCTCCACATTTCTATCTCCAGGTCCCAGTCTTCTCTCCTGAGCTCCAACTTGTGTTTCCGATTGCCTAATTGGTTCTTCCACTTAGACATCTTATATACATCTCAAACTTAAAATGACCAAAACTGAATTATTGGTTTCCCCCAAAGCCTGTGCATCCCACAACCCCCCACACCACACACACACATACACACTTAATGGATCTTTTAATATCATCTTATGTGATATAACAATGTTTTGGTGAATAATGGATGCTGGTCCCGTAAGATTCTATCAGTGAGTAATGTTATAGCCATTTTAGTTTGTGTAAGCATATGCTATGATTTTTGTACAACAGAACCAATAAGCCACTCATTTCTTAGAATGTATCCCCATTTTTAAGCAATGCATGACTGTGTACACTTCCATGGCTACCATCTTGTTCTCACCCACCATCATCTCTCTCCTGAATTCACTCATTAGTCACATAAGTAATCCATGTGCTTCCACTCCTGTCCTTCCTCTAGTCTACTGGCCTAGGCAGCCAGAGTGATCCTTTTAATGTGTAAGTCTGATTATCTTGTTCCTTTGCCCAAACCCTGTGATAGCTCCCCGTTTTACTCAGAGTAAAGCCAAACTCCTTATAGCAGCATGTGAGCATCATCCTACATGATCTGTATCAGCCCCTCTAATGTCACTCACTTGGGGAAGCATACCCTGACAACCATATCTAAAACTGAAACCCATTCCCTGCCTGCTCCTAGTTTCATTACCTTGCTTTATTATTTTTCCCTATATTGCTTACTATGTTTTTGATTTGTTTCTCTCCCTACTAGACTATAAGCCCTTTACAGACAGAATATCTCTGTTGCTCACTGATGTGCCCCACATATTTTGTTTTTGTTGTTGTTTGGGTGGTTTTTGTTGTTGTTGTTACTGGGGATTGAACCCAGGGGCATTCTACCTTCGAACTACACCCCAAGCCCTTTTTATTTTGAAAGAGGGTCTCACTAAGTTGCAGAGGTTCTCGCTAAGTTGCTGAGGCTGGCCTCAAACCTGTGATCCTCCGGTCTCAGCTTCCCAAGAACTGGATTACAGGCATGTGCCACTATGCCTGGCAAAAGAGCCCCTCCTCCTCCTCCTCTTCCTCCTCTTCCTCCTCTTCCTCCTCCTCCTCCTCCTCCTCTTTTTCGTGCTGGGGATTGAACACAGGGCTTTGTGCATACTAGGTAAGTGATCTACCATGGAGTTACACCCCCAACCTGTGTCCCATTTTTGTGTATGTGTGGTACTAGGGATTGAACTCAGGAGCATTCTACCTCCAACCTATACCCCCAGCCCCTTTTTATGTTTGTTTCTTTTGAAACAGGGTCTCACTAGGTTGCTAAGAGTTTTGCTATGTTGCTGAGGCTGTCCTTGAACCTGGGATCCTCCTGTCTCAGCCTCCCAAGTACTGGGATTACAGGTGTGCTCCACCACACCTGGCTGCCCCATATACTTTGAATAGTATCTGACACGTAAGAATCAACAATCATTAATAAATTAATTTCAGATTTCTAATCAATAGTAAACTTAAAACAATTTTTCTCAGGAAGGGATTTTTACATATCATGCTCTTGTTTTCTGAGTATTTGTTAATTGAGAAAAGGCATTCATATTCAGTTTCTAAATCACATCTGCTACTGAAATAGCTAGTATTTTATATGGCAAAAGAAGAAACCTAGTGGCAAACATTTCCATGTCACCAGTCTCCTATATGGAAAAATAATCTGACCTGAGTTGTCAAGCAGACAGAATTGCAAAATAGTAATTCCAAAGTCTTAAGGAAAGGATTCCAAAGTCCTTATTAAGGAAAATAATTAAACAAAGTAACGCAGGAATGAAAAGAGTAAGTTAGAGCCGATTAAACATTCATTTCCCACTAACATTATTTACTTTGAGACTATCATGTTGTGCAGTGAGGTTGCAATGTATTCTAATCTGGCTAAATGAAAGGTTTGAGTGAGAGTGAAAGAACATAGATGTGACATAAAATAGCAAGTGGGAATCTTAATTATAGTTTTGCCAGTTGAAAGTTGAAATGGCACAAAAATTCTCAGAAAAAAATAGCCATAAAAAGGAATTGGAAAATTCTTAAAATAAAAAGGTCCAAGGGCAAGCAGATTTGTATGGTCATTTGGAAAGAGAAAGAGTAATTGCTGTTTCCGCTAATGGCGAGTTGAATGTTTAAAAATCCACATGGAAGCCGGGCGTGGTGGCACGCGCCTGTAATCCCAGTACTTGGGAGGCTGAGACAGGAGGATCACGGGTTCAAGGACAGCCTCAATGACGTAGTGAGACTCTCAGCAACCTAGCGAGAATCTGTTTCAGAAAACAAAACAAAAAATACAATCATAAAATAAAAAGGGCTGGGGGTGTAGCTCAGAGGTAGAATGTCCCTAGATTCAATCCCCAGTACCTCAAAAATAAATCAAATAGTAAAATAAAAATCCACATGGAACTCACTTGGTTGGGATGGCTCCTCACAGATCTTGAAAATGGGAAAAGATGAGTGCAGCCAGAAACCTTAAATGTCAAGGCGAGGCTGAGCAGTGCTTGAGTTGGAGAGAGGAATGCGGACAACAGGAAGAGCGAAGCCAGCCTGTGGGGTTTTCTTCCTTATGGGCCAAATTCCAGCATTCTGAGTTTAAAGGATTATTGTGTCTGAGCATTGTTCCAAACCTTACCTGATAGCTTCTCACAGGAGTGTGACCTGGACATGATTTGAAAATGAGGTTTAGACTTAGAGGTAGTGGTCATGGAAGTAAAAGTCAGCATCTTCCTAATGCGATCTGCTCCTTGGGCACCGTGGGCTTCTGGGAGGCAGGGTCCAGCTCCTGCTCCTGATCATTCTTGAAGCTGGTGCCTCGTTCAGCTCAGGCAGGCAGCCTATACCACAGGGGAGGGATGGTTAATGTAGGTGTCAACTTGACTGGGCTAAGGGATACCCAGATAGCCGGTAAAACATTGTTTCTGGGTGTGTCTCAGAGGGTGTTTCTGGAAGACACTGGCATTTAATCGGAGTCCTGCGTAAGGAAGATCTGCCCTCACCCAATGCAGGCGGCTCCATCCATGTAGTTGAGGCCCCATATAAAACAAAAAGGCTAGGGAAAGGCAAGTTTGCTCTCTCCTGGTGCTGAGTTACCATCTTCTCTAGCCCTTAGATTTTAGGACCTCAGGTTCTCAGACTTTCAGACAGCAGGACTTAAACCAGCACCTCCCACCCCACACCCCAGAATCTCAGGCCTTCAGCCTCAGCATAGAGCTACACGTGGGCTTCCCTGGTTCTCAGATCTTTGGACTCAGAGTGAATCACAGCACTGGTTTCCCTGGTTCTCTGGCTTGCAGTAGACATACCATGGGACTTTACAGCCACCATACTCACACAAGCCAATTCCCATAATAAATCCTCTCCTATCTACCATCTATCTATCCATCCATCCATCTGAATCCTATTAGGGCTGATTCTCTGGAGAGCGCTGACTAATATAGGAAGCTAAGGCCATGAATCTAAATCAGCCATACATGAGACAAGGTGACCAACTACCTTCCATTCCTGAGATTCTATGAAATCCCCTGGGTGATAATGTGAAATATATATTTGATCATCGATACCATTTCCTGGAATATGACTCCTAAAACCCTTGGATCCTCCAAGTAATAAGTGTCTTTTTTTTTCTGTGCTAATAATGCTTTGATTGATGGCTGTCAGAGCCCAGGTAGCTTCAGCATGGAGGCTGGTCACCTCAAAGATCAAGGCAGGATTAGTGGGGTGGGACTTTCAGTCCCACCCCAACCTCTAAGAAAGGCAGAGGGGCTAAAGGTTAAGTTGATTGGCAATGGTCAATAATCTAATCAATCCAGCCTATATAATGAAGTCACCATAAAAACCCAAAGGGACAGGGTTTGGGCAGCTTCTAGATAGCTAAACTCATGGAAGTTCCTGGAGGGTAGTGCCCCTGGAGAGGGCATGGAAGCTCCAGCCCCCCCCCATAGCTGGCCCTATGCATCTATTAACAGTAGTCTTTGTAATAGCCTTTATAATAAATCAGTAAAGATGTTTCCCTGAGTTCTGTGAGCTGCTCTAGTAGATTAATTAAACATTAAGAGGGGGTTATTGGAACTCCAATTTATGCCTGTCCAGATAGAAGCACAGGACACCACCTGGGGCTTGCATTTGGCATCTGAAGTGGGGAGCAGCAGTCCTCGGGACTAAACCCTCATCCTGTGGGAGCCTATACTATTTAGCCTATGCTATTTATAGGTAGATGGTTCAGAACTGAATTGAATTAGAAGACACCTAGCCAGGCTTAGTGGTGTATGCCTATAATCCCAGCTATTTGGTAGACGGAAGCAGGAAATCCCAATTTCGAGACCAACCTGGGCAATTCAGCAAGACACTGTCCCAAAATAAAGTAAATTAACAAAAAGGGCTGGGGATGTAGCTCAGTGATAGAGTGCTTGTCTAGCATGTGTGAGGCTCTGGGTTCAGTACCTGCACTAAAAAAAAAAAAAGAAAGAAAAGAAAAAGACATCCCTTGAGTGTGGTGTCCTCTGCAGATTTAATTGATTGCTTGCTGGTTGGGAGAGGTCCCCAGATCTTTTGAGATCACAGAAGTCTTCTGTGCTGATTGTTGTGAGTGAGGGTAGAGGAGACACTGAACCTGAGTTTGTTTTTTTTCTCTACTTCATCAGACCCTGAAGTTTATTTTCAGCACACCCTCAGATAGTTCCTCTTGACACTTTCCTTACCAACATTTGCTCATCGCCCAAAATGTGTTCTTTTTTCTCTCTTTCTAATGGAGTAAAAGTTTCATGAGTTAACTATCTCTGTCTCCCTTCTGTTTCATGATACCTGAATGGCAACCTATAGACCCAAAGCCTACAGGTTGGTTGGTTTGTTGGTTTTTGTGTGTGTGGTTCCGAGGATTCAACCTAGGGACACTCGACCACTGAGTTACATCCCTAACCCTTTTTATTTTATTTTGAATCAGGGTCTTGCTAAATTTCCCAGGCTGGCCTGGACTTGTGATCCTCCTGCCTCACCCTCCTGAGTTGCTGGGATTACAGGCATGTGCCACCATGCGTGGCCTACAGGTGTGTTTTAATCCATAGTGTTCTAAACTCTTAAAAATTAATTACTAACATTTAATAATCAGAAAATCTTACATAGATACCCAGACTTCTGGCACCTTTAGCAACCAGAATGAAGTACAAGTAGGGTAAGAAACAACCCAGACTTGAGATAGGAAAATCCTCCTGGAGAGGGTAGAACTGAAAGAGCCAAGCTCTGACACCCGCCTCTCATTGCTCAGAATCATTAGCTATAAGATGTATCATGTATTGTTTTGTGTGTCCCCTGCTATTTCATGTGTGTTTCTTTTGACTCTTCCAACTAGAATCCAGACTGTTTTCTGTTTCTTCAGTCTTTCCCATTGTTTGCACAATGATGGATCAATGATCATTAATTTATTAATGCTTACCCTCAATCATTTTTACTTGTTTTTCTTGCCACTGCCATACATGTGCAGCACAAGCATTTACATATATATATGTTATATACATTATATATAATATATATTATAAATAGTAATAACATTTATCGAGCACTTACTGTGAGCCAAGCACTGTGTCAGATGCTTATCATACTTATCAGTAAGTCATACTCCTGCTCCTTTAAGAGCTCATAGTCTGGTGAGGAGGGACCAAAATGGAAATAGAAAGACTATATTCTGTCTGGGTGCATCAAAGGAGGCTCCGAGAGGGGATTATATTTGTGCTGGGTCCTGAAGTATGAATGGAGTTCCCCTAGTAGAAAGGCACAAAAAGTCCTACCTGCAGAGGGAACCATACAAGTACAGGCAGAGCTTGCCTTCATCTCCATTCTATCATGTAGCTGGGGGACAAGGGACAAGGCCCCTTTTGACCTAGGTTTAGTCCTTGTGTAAGGATTACAGGGTTTCTGTTTACACTGTGCATAAAGCAAAAGCCTTGGCTTTTCTCTTTTGCCTCACTAACATGCATGCAAAAACTTCAGAAAACTGCTGGCTTGCTTATTTATTTATTTATTATTTATTTATTTATTATTTACTTATTTATTTATTCATTTATTTGTTTATTTATTTATATTTTTTGTGATACTGGGGATGGAACCCACAGGCATTCTACCTCTGAGCTACACCCCCAATCCTCTTTTATTTTGAAACAGGGTCTCACTAAGTTATGAAGTGCCTCACTATGTTGCTGAGGCTGGCGGCATACCTGTGTGCAATCCTCCTGTCTCAGCCTCCCAAGTACTGGGAAGAAAACTGCTTTCTTTTTTAATGGGGGTTTGTTGACGTTTTAGTCTCTCACTAGAGTTGAGTGGCAACTTAAAAGAATTACTCCTCTCTCTCTCTCTCTCTACTTAGTGAGGCCCTCCGCAACTTCGTGAGACCTGGTTTCAAAATAAAGCATAAAAAATAGGGCCGGGAGTGTAGCACGGAGGTAGAA
>PVJS01051743.1:0-13864 GCA_004027185.1 Glis glis
GAGACCCGGTTTCAAAATAAAGTATAAAAAATAGGGCCGGGGGCGTAGCGCAGAGGTAGAACGCTCCTGCGTTCAATCCCCGGTACCGCAAAAAAAAAAAAAAAACTGTCATGAAATTCCTGACTGTCCTTAAGTTTCCATTTGAAGAAATTTTGGAATGACGAAAATATAATTTGTATGGGGAAATTCAAATGAAACAATGAATCTAGCAAGACAAACTTATCCATAGTGGGTAAAAAACCAAATCTGCTCTGCAACCTGACCCTACTTCTGTTTTCTCCTGGCTCCTTTTCCCTATTATTACTTTCCCAGTTCTCACTCCTACCCTCCTTGTCTAATGAATTTGATTGAATTATCATTTAGAATGTCCTTCTCCTCCAACCTCAACCACTATGGCATGACTCACGTAGCTAGTGTCAGCGATGTGCTGTTGGACAGCTCCTTCACTCCACCTTGTCAGCGGATGGGCGGAATGGTCTCTTTTCGGACCTTTGAAGATTTTGTCAGGTAAGGCATTGCAGAACTGTGTCTCTACAAGGGGAGCCATGACCTCTCTTTGGGGGTCTTATGTTTCTGCAAAATATAAGTCCCCATAATGGCCATGAACAAACTAATGAGACATAGCCCTCACTGTATCTACCCTCAAAGAGAGGCGTATATGCTTCCATTCCCATCTCTCTTTGAGACTCTACAAGCCTCTGCTTGTAGTATGAGCCTGGTCAAAAAAAAAAAAAGAAGAAGGGACAAAAATCATCTTTTCTTTAGGAGCTAACAGAAGAAGCTGTCTGCTCTGTGATGAGTGAAATGTCAGGAGAAATTAAACACAACAGTAGAGTGAGCCCCACCAGAGACGATACATCTTTTGATTAAATGCATTCAGCATCTATCTCTTGATGTATACTGATGCATTACCCTAGGGGGAGGGGTAATTACATTGGTCTGTCACCGCTCCAGACCCAGGCTCTTGCTGTTACTTTAAGACTGATGATGACAGCAGCCCTCATATCTTATATATGAAGCAAAACAAAACAAAAAAGCTTTAGCTCATTGTTTTTCTAAGAGAAAAAATATATATGGTTTATTAAAGTTTAAACAATCCATCCTCCTAATTTCTGCCACGTGGTGGGATTTTGCATGTCATCTCTACAGCCACTGGTGATTCTGTTCAGTTGACGTTCGCATAGGCTGGGTGAATTATTCTTTTAGACTGAGCTGCCAATGGCAACATTCGTTTCCTACCACTTGGGTTTTCATGGTGGGTGTTTCTCTGGTGTTTTTTAGGATCTTTGATGAAGTGATGAGCTGCTTCTGTGACTCCCCACCACAAAGCCCCACATTCCCAGAGGCAGGTCATACATCTCTGTATGATGAAGACAAGGTAGAGTGTCCCCTTTGGGAAACTGCTTTGTTCCTTCTGACACAGGACTGTATACTAATTATAGCCTATCTTTCTACTTTGGAACATTAAGGAGAACAAATCACCTGTTAACCCTGTTTTGTGTTATTCAATTTTATATGCCTCATCAAAGTATTTTTGGAAACAGGTGGAATATAAATTCTAAATTTTAAAAACGCTATATTAATCTTGGAACCCATAGAATAAAATGGTCTCGGCTATATCCATTGCAGTTGCCTCTGAGTATTTGGATGTTGTTTTAAAGATTTCAGATTTGTTTGCTGGAATTCTTACTCAGTGATGGCTTGTAGTCTTTTCATAGTGGCTGTTAAAGTCCTTGGGAAATGGTGGACTTTATACTGCAAAAAAAAAGACACTTGTTTAAAACTTTGTCGTCTTATTAAATTCCTTCTGTTCATTTCCCAGTAAACAATTGCTCTGTTCATTATCCCCTATAGTTTGATGCTTCTCCTGTTTGATAAACTATAAGGACCATATATGGGGATATGTTCAGATGGCTTTTTTCACTCATTTCATTTTCTTCACATACCGTGAATACATGTGGCAGATAAAATGGTCTCAACCCCATTTTGTTGGTGAAGAAGTTGAGACATGTTGACCTTCCAGTTCATGTCAAATCAAGATTTTTAAGTTACCTCTAGCTAATGCCTTTGCTGCCTTATCTTTTATGAGCTTTACTTTCTTTAATTTCTGTTGTGATTGTCAGGCAGTACTTCAGTTTGCTTATTCCTATTGATAGGCAAATCAAAACACCCTGTGGAGTGTACCCCTTTTTCAGCTGTCCTGCCAAGCACTGTAACTTCTTCCTACTTCTATCGTAGTCAGAATCATGATTTCTTTGGTTTGTGTTCTTGGGTTACAGGTCCCCAGAGATGAGCCAATTCATATTCTGAATGTGGCTATCAAGACTGACTGTGATATTGAGGATGACAGCCTGGCAGCTATGTTCAGAGAGTTTACCCAGCAAAATGTAAGTCCTTGATTGTGGAAGTCAGTGGTGGCCCTTTCCTGCTGGTTGTGTCAAAGCTGTTCTTTTGCGTGGATGTGCACGCACTGGGGATTGAATCAGGGGCATTCTACCTCTCACCTACACCCTGGCCCTTGTTTTTTGAAATAGGGTCTTACTAGGTTGTAGAGAGTCTTGCCATGTCGCTGAGGCTGTATTTGAACCTGTGATCCTCTTGTCTCAGCCTCCCTAGTACTGGATTATAGGGATGTGCCTCCATGCCCGGCCATCCTTTTTTTTTTTTTTTTTCTGTCCTGTGATTGGACCCAGGGCCTTGCGTATGCTATGCCAAGTGTTCTACCACTAAGCTACATCTTCAGTTGTTTTTAAAAATTATTTTATTTTGAGAGCTTGCTAAGTTCCACAGGCTGGCCTCAAACTTGTCATCCCCCTGCCTCAACCTTCTGAGTTGCTGGGCTTCCAGGCATGTGCCACTGTGCCTGGCTAAAGCCATCCTTTTATTAGTTGCTTCTTGTAAGGCTGTGTAATGTAATGGCTATGACTTTTATCATAACTATCCAAACTGTGGCTAGTTCTGCCTGTAGGGATAAGATATTGAAGTAATTTAATGATATGAAAGTCTTTTTATGTCAGGAAATAAAGACCTCAAATGTCTAAAATGTTTTTAAGGGAGTTTTGTTACTAAATCTCTCCCAGAACTCTGAAGTCTTAAATTTCCAGTCACTTGCTGAATGTTTTCCTTTGACGCCCTAACTCCACACGTGTAAACCCCAAGTCCACACAGATCTCTTTTCTGTCCTTCCCTTCCCTCCCTTGAAAATATTACTTATACTTCCATCCTTTCAATTTTATGTCACTTAGATATCTCACTTTGACATCAAACTTCATAGTTTAAACTTGAATTTTCATCATTTTTCTTCAGCTCTTGCCTGTTATGTTTTCTTCTCCCTCCCTCTCTTCCTCCTTTCCTTCCTCTTGCCTTAAGGACTATCTCAAATTTTACCACTTTGTTGAAGGGTGTTTTTTTTTTGGTGTTGTTGTGTATTGAACTCAGGGACATTCTTCTTCCAACCCACAACATCAGTCCTATTGTTCATTTTGAAACAGGGTCTTGCTAAGATGCTGAGGGTCCCATTAAGTTGCTGAGGTGGGCTTCAAACCTGCAATCCTCCTATTTCAACCTCCCAAGTACTGGGATTATAGGCATGTGCCACCTTACCAAGCTGTTGAAGATTTTTTGAGTAGCTAAATAAAATGTATTTTTATACCTTGAATCATTAATCAGCATATTTATTAGTAATAATAATGCTTTTTATTCATAAATAAGTTTTATCTAAACTTATTTTTTCACATTACCACAATCTCATGTGGTTAGATGAATCAGGAATTATTCCAGTTGTACACATGGGGTAAAGCACAAATTCAGAGAGATTAAAGTGTCGTTGGTTGCCAACTGGAAGATGATAGACCAAAGACTAGAACGTAAGGCTTTGATGCCAGCTGTAGGGGACACAGATCTAGGAGCTTTAGTAAATAATGCATTTTTAACCCTAAAGATGCTTATAGTCTAGTTGAGGGGACTGGATAGGCATACTTAAAATGAAGTTACTTTTTTGAGGGGGAGGAGGGGTGGTGGTGCTGGGGATTGAACCCAGGGCCTCAAACATACTAGGGTAGTTCTCTACCACTGAACTTTACCCTAAGCCCCTACAATTACATTTCATTGTGATATGTGATTGATGCCAGCAGTGCCCTGTTAAACTGCTCTTATGGATGTAGTGCATATATATATATTTTTTTTGTTGGTGCTGGGGATTGAACCCAGGGCATTCTACTTCTGAGCTACACCTCTAGCCCCCCCCCCTTTTTATTTTTGAAACAGAGTCTCACTAGGTTGCTGAGAGTCTATTACTGAGGCTGGTCTCAAACCTGTGATCCTCCTGTCTCAGACTCACAAGTACTGAGATTATAGGCATATGCTAATATGCCCGGTTTATAATATATATATTTATGTATATATATTTTTTCTTTTGGTACTGGGATTGACCCAGGGCCATTCTACCTCCAAGCTACACCCCTAGCCCTTTTCATTTTTTTTATTTTGAAACAGAATCTCACTAGGTTGAGACTAGGTTGCTGAGGTTGTCCTCAAACCTGCAATCCTCTTGTCTCAGCCTCCCAAGTACTGGGATTACAGGCATGAGCCAATAAGCCTGACTACTGTATATATTTTTATTATTAGTGAACAGTAAGAAATGGCTTTTTCCTTTACTGAACTTATGAACTGTGACACAGAGAGATCGTGTGTCTTTGCCTAAGGTCATTCAGAAGGGTCAGGTAGAGTGTGGTGACACTCCAGCTCTAGAGATGCTCTTAACTGCATCAGGTACTGTGCTCATCCAGGAATATTTGGCATTTTCATCTCCCTATTTTAAAAATATGTAAAAGAAAAAAAGGAAGGAAAAGCAATTTAAAAATAAGAGCTGAAGTGATAACTAGTTTTGTTTTTCACTTCATAATCATGCTCCTAGCAGTTTAAAGTTTTTTTTTAAAGCACACATTAAACTATCAAATAGGTTGATCCAAATTGTCCAAATAATCTTCTAGTCCCAGCATGTCTTTTTTTCTCTCATAGAAATTAGGATCATATATTTGTAAATGACTTGTGGAGGAGATTGAAGCAGTCAGTGTAAATGGAGTTTCTCCAGGTGCTGGTGCCTAATCGCTGGGTAATAGCTGTGGACTTGCTGTGAGACCCGCATTATTACAATGTAATCAGAATCCTGTTGCTCTGCTGTTATTGCCAGCCACTTGTGGAATTTTAAAAGCAATAACAATTTTGATTTTAAATCATGGCATTATTAAAGTTATTTTCTTTCCTTGCCAGAACATAGCTATTGATGCTTGTCTTTGAAGGACTTGACTATAGTGGAATTCTTTGTTGGTGTCAGAAGAAATGTGTCTGTTCCTGGGCACACAGAGAGACTGAGCATTACCACACCCCCTTTCTTTCAACATAGTTTCTTCTTATTGTAGTGTCAATATTTGGTTATTTACACTAAGGAGCATGATGGCAGTATGGATAATTTTAAAATGTGATTGGACCAACATTTACTTGCATTTGACCTAGGAATTTATTATTAGAATGTGTTTATAGAAAATTTATTTTTTTCAGTATTTTTTGCTTATGTTTTTAATAAAATTATTTCATTACTCAGCATTACCATAGAAGAAATAGAGAAAGAGGAGGAAATGACCCAGGAACATACTTCTTCATAAGAGGAGGCCAATTTAGATTAGTGAATAATATAGTATCATGCAAATTAAGAACTGGCTTATGAATATATCTCCTGGTTAGAGTTATAGCAAGGAATGTCATCAGACTAAAGTCTGGATGTAGTTTATGAAAGTCAATGTATTTTTTCTATCCGTACTATTCATATATTCTCTCAAAGTCGTTCAACTGGTGGGATTGCTTTTCTATTTGTTGGCCATGTAGTACCTCTGTTAGGGACCTTTAAAAGCATGTCTAACTTAATTCATACTCTGTTTCTTTGCCTTTTGAGGTAATTGAGCAGTAGAGGATAGAGAAAGACTAAGTTTCAGAAACCCAAGACACACATAAGAGGCTGACTCAAGACTTCTGGTCTCTGTTGACTTCTAATATACTATTTGCCTATGCCAAGTGGGGATCTGAATGCTCCCTGAGTTTAAAAGCCTGTTCACATTGCTTTTAATAATTTTTAAAGAGAATCTTTTTGTTTTTGGTACTGGGGATTGAACCCAGGGGTATTCTATTTCTGAGCCACACCCCAGCCCTATTTATTTATTTATTTATTTATTTATTTATTTATTAGTTTATTTATTTTTGGTACTGGGGATTAAAGCCAGAGACATTTGACGACCTCTGAGCTATACCCACAGCTCTATTTTATTTTTTATTTTGTTATTTGTGTGTGTGTGTGTGTGTGTGTGTGTGTGTGTGTGTTACTGGGGATTGAATCTAGTGTCATTCTACCTTCGAGATATACCCCCAGCTGTATTTTATTTCTTATTTTGAAACAGGTTCTCACTAGGTTGATGAGAGTCTCACTACTTGCTGAGGCTGTCCTCAAACCTGCAATCCTCCTGTCTCAGCCTCCCAAGTACTGGAATTACAAGCATGCACCACCATGCCCAGCTCTTTATTTTTTATTTTGAAACAGGTTTACTTTGATGTGAATCAGTTCTGAGAGCATTTAGGTGACTTCATGTGACCCTTTCTCCTCTTTCAATTTTGTCCAGATCAATATAGAGCCATGTTAAGATTTGTTTATTTGTAAGTTTGAAGATTTTGAGCTGAGATGCAAATATCTAAAAAAGTGCTTAGGCTGATCAGAGCCTTACAAGGACTGAACAGAGTAAAATTTAGGATGAAGGGAGATGTCATCTATCTTCTGTTTTATGTGTTTGTTCATAGAAAGCTACCCTGGTTGAGCATGGGATCCGGCGCCTTACTTTCCTGGTTGCACAAAAGGTATTGGCATATGGATTGTATCGTAATATTTCTTACGCTGCTGCCAGAATTTTTTAAAACAAAAATTGGGATTGTAATAATATGCTTGCTTATAGAACTTACACAGAGAAATGAAACTTTTTTTTATAAATTTAATTAAAAAAACATTAGATAACGTTTGGGATTCTGGGTAGGATTTTCTAAACCCTTCGCCTACTAGTTCATTTTAAATATTATTACTAATTGCCAATTTCTGATGTGTTTTCTTCCCTTCTGTCGTTCATTTGAAAGGATTTCAGAAAACAGCTCAACTGTGAGGTGGATCAGAGATTTCATGTAAGTAAAAGGAACAATTATGAAAGATCATTTACTGTTTTATCTGTTTGCCATTGATGACAACGATGACGATGATGATTTTGCTGCTGATTATTTAAAGAGAATGTGCCTGAGTTATTTAGAAGGGTAGACTACTGACATTTGGTCTCTCTTCTTTTCAAAAGTATTCTAATGCATATCTAATTCTTCTACCAAGTGTTCCATCAAAAGGTTTTTTCTTTTTTTTTACCTTATAATGAATTCTCAATGTATCTCTGAGAAATAGTTAAGAATGAACATATCCATTTCTTCAGATAAATAAGGTAGAAACAGGAGCTAACTAGTAATTTCTTCAGTGCACATAGTGAATCAATAATCAAGAATAATCAAGTTGTCCTTTTAGGTGATGGCTTCTGTCAAAGATGAATTCAGGTTCTATTATCAAGAAATCTCAATTCTCAAGAAGACTGATTTATTATTTAAAATGACTTATCAGAGCCCAAGTTGCTATTTTTGTCTTATGTTAATACTAAGAGTAGGAAATAAATAAAAATTAGTCTGTTGTTTGTTCTCCCATATAACTGAATTAACTGTTAATATTTATGAGACTAAAATTTTTATTGGAAAGACAGTTAAGTTAATAGCCTGGCATCTAGTCTATGGTATACCCATTGTGATCACCCAGTATGATGGCAGCAGTCAGGACAGAAATCCAGTTCATAATCAAGATGTCAGCCGGGTGTGGTGGCGCACACTTGTAATCCCAATATTTGGGAGACTGAGACAGGAGGATCACAGGTTCGTAGCTAGCCTCAGCAATTTAGTGAGGCCCTCTGCAACTTAGTGAGACTCTGTTTCAAAATAAAGAATAAAAAATACAACTGGTGGTGTAGCTGAGAGGTAGAATGCCCCTGGGTTCAATCTCCAGTACCCAAAAAAATCATTCTTAAAATGACTGTCATAAAAATGTTTCATTAAAAATGGATTCTAGCTGGGTGTGGTGGCGCATGCTTGTAATCCCAGTGCTTGGGAGGCTGATACCGGAGGATCCGGGTTCCCGGCCAGCCACAGCTACTTAGTGAGGCCCTCTGCAACTTAGTGAGACCCTGTTTCAAAATAAAGAATAAAAAATAGGGCTGGGGTGTAGCTCAGAGGTAGAATGCCCCTGGGTTCGATCCCCAGTACCACACACACACACACACAAAAAAAAATTCTAATGTAGCTAAGGATGATTCCAGAGTATGTTAGGAAGTCTTAATTTTCCTGATAAAAAATTTTCTTTCATTTTGGGTTTTGTTCATTTTGTTTTAGCAATTAAGATAATTAAGTTAGTTTTCAAGTCTTGCTCATTTGCAATAATGGAGATAACATTTGAGATTCTGGAAAGGCCTTTGTAAATTCAAGGACTCATGTGTGATTGCTTTTATTGCCCTTTTGTTTATTAGGTCTCTAGCACTTGACATTTTGTTTCTCCTTTTACAGTTCACCTTGCTGATCTAGTCTATAGAAAAAAAGAGAGCCTACCTTGCAAGCTAAAGAGCTAAGATTTCCTGAAACGCTTTAGGAAATGTTATGGACTACACAACTCCCTTGTGTTATCGATGTCAGGAAATCAAGCACAGTGCAGATACACATCAATCAATAACTTTAGATAGGAAACTGGAGTCAGTGGAGATGTATGAGGAGCTTAAAGAGAACCCTGGGGCTTTAGTAAGAAAAATCAGGAGCTTAGAGAATAAAATTGATACTTGGGGATAGAATATGAGAGTCCATGAATAAACACTGGGGCTGTTAGATGCTGTTCAGAACTAGGGTAGACATGCCAGATCTGGGCCCTGGATTTTGGAATAGTATTAGGCAAGGTTCTTAAGTGTTAGTATGCTTTTTCTTTTTGTCACTGAGTTTATAATAATAGCATATTATTCTGGGGAATGACACTGAATTTGTAAAATTGTTTTCCTTTTTGTTAATAGTGCAGATAAAAGTTTTCATGTCTATAGCACATTAAAAGTCTTCATGTCTATACCACATTAACTATAATAACATTAACTATATAATAACCGTAATAAACATTCCATAAGCAATTTAAACAGTCCCCTGAGAGACGAAAGCAAGCAGTGGCTCATTCCACACTCAAGAGACCGAACGGCGGCAGCTACAGTGGCTGCAGTGGCGCCCTCTTAGCAGGACCTTACCGGCGGCTACCAGCATTGTTGCTTCTACACAAGACCAACAGAGACACCAGCGATCTGTTGTGAATCCAGCAACTACAGAATAGCAGCAGTGAAGGCAAGCAGCAACTCGCTCCACGAGTGACACAGACCCGAACTACTGCGTCTGCAGAAGCGGCAGCGGTGCCATCTTGATTGGACCGGGCTGGCGGCTACCGGAATTGCGGTTTCTGCAGGCCACCAACAAAGAGACCAGGGACCTTTTCTAAAACCAGCACTGCAGAGCATCAGCGACAAAAGCAAGCAGCAGTTCGATCCACACTGGGCAGAGTCCCCAGTGCCCAGAGGCCTGAGCAGAACCTGTGGCAGTGGCTGAGCTCACCCCCTCCCCCAGAGATTAAGAGCAGCGCTCAACGAGACCGTAAGTCAACGAGCTGCCCCAGGGGGAAACCACCCAGCGCGACCACAGGGACTCGCGGGGTCTGAGACTGTGCGGATTGCCCCCCGGAGGTGGGAATGGGGTCTGGCGTGGGACGCGTTAGACGCATGGATAAGCAGACAGTTCCTGGCGGCATTTGGGTGGGACAGACTTGCAGCCCGTGGGTCGCAGCGCCCTTATAGAGTCCCCGGGGATCACCACAGGACATACAGCTGTGGTACCTGGGGAAAAATTGGACCAAACCAGCCCTCTCTGTGGAAAACGTGGAGTTCTGTGTTTGCATAGAATTGGGTCAAAGTGACATCTGCCGCTTCTATAAGGAAAGAGAGACACGAGCCCGGGGCCCCCTGTTGGTGACACCTCCCATAGGTATAGACAGAGAAAGACATAGGACAGCCCAAGTGGAGACCGTGGAGACCCACGCTTACAGTGAGAGGCAATAGCGGCACTGGTCGCCTGCACAGGTAGTGAGATACACCAGGCAAGGCTCCCAATCACTGAAAGAGACCAGGAATTGGGCCTGCAAATGGACATTATACTGAGCAAGTAAGAATAATCATTCAGTAAAGGCTATTCACCTTTAAGGCTCACCTAGTAGCAACTATCTACCTCCAGGATAAGAAACTATAAAGGGAGATAGATTAGACATAGGAAACCTACCGAGTGAGAGAGAGCAAAAAGCAACAGAGTTATAAACATAAAAAACCTGAAATCATGAAAAGGAAGAATAGCAAAAAAACAATGAGCTCCCACAACAACAGAACCCACAGAAGTGCAAAGATTGCCAGAAGGACAATTCAGTACTTTAATAGTAGGAATGATACAGAATTTCTGAAAAGAATTGAGAGAGAGCCTGAAAGGAATGAAGGATCAAATAAACAAAGAATCTGACACCCTGAACAGGAATCAAAAAGAAGCTCCGAAGGAAGTAAAGGATGCAATAATTGAAATGAAGGCATCAATACAGACCATCAACAATAGACTAGACCACATTGAAAACAGAATCTCACTCTTAGAAGGTGACCTCTCCAAAAATGAACGCATAGTATATAAATTAGAAAAAAACAACCTGGGCGTGGTGGCGCACGCTTGTAATCCCAGTACTTGGGAGGCAGAGACTGGAGGATCTGGGTTTGCGGCCAGCGTCAGTTACTTAGTGAGGCCCTCCGCAATCTTGTGAGACCCAGTTTCAAAATGAAATATAAAAAATAGGGCCGGGGGTGTAGCTCAGAGGTAGAACCCCCCTGGGTTCAATCCCCGGTACCACAAAAAAGAAAAAGAAAAAACAATTTGACAGCATGAATTGGACATTGAAGAGATCTCAGCCAGTCTTACAAGAGCAAACCTAAGAATAATAGACATAGAAGAGGAAATAGAGGCTGAAACTAAAGGAATCAATAATCGATTCAGAGAAGTAATATTAGAAAATTTTTGAAACATAGACAAAGAGGTCAACACAGGTACAGGAAACATATAGGACTCCTAATAGACAAGATCAGAGAAGAGGTTCACCACACCACATAATAATCAAATTGACTAATGTAGAGGCCAAGGAGAGAATCTTAAAGGCAGAGAGAGTAAAAGGCCAAATAACATTCAGAGGCAAACCAATAAGAATCACTCCCGACCTTCCAAACCAAGTCATGAAAGCCAGGAGGGCCTGGAGCGACATAATCCACACTCTGGAAGAAAACAGCTTCCAGCTAAGATTTATCTACCCAGCAAAGATATCTATCAAATTTGATGGGGAAATAAAAACCTTCCATGACAAACAGAAGCTGAAAGACTTTATGTCTTCCAAACCAGCACTAGAGAAAATACTCAAAGAGATTAATTACAAGGAAGAAATAATAAGGAAACGCCAGAACCAGAGAAACAGTTATTTCCATCAAACAACTAGGCAAAGAACAAACACTACCTTTTAAACCCATCTCTCAATAATCACGCTGAATATAAATGGCCTCAACTCCCCAGTCAAAAGACATAAGGTGGCAAAATGGATTAAAAATCATCATCTATATGCTGCCTGCAAGAAACACTCATTACAAGTAAAGATACGCACAAACTAAAGGTGAAGGGATGGAACAAGGTAATCCACGCTAACGGAACTCGAAAACAAGCAGGAATAGCAATTATGATAGCAGACAAATTAGTCTTCAAACCTAAACTTATCAGAAGAGACAAAGAAGGTCATTTCTTACTGGTAAAAGGAACAATCCAGCAAGAGGATATAACAATAGTCAACATTTATGCCGCAAACATAGGTGCAACCACTTTCATAAAAGAAACTCTTCGTGACATGAAATCTCACATAGATCCCAATACAATAATATTGGGAGACTTCAACACACCTCTCACACCACTAGATCGATCTTCAAGACAAAAGGTCAGTAAAGATGCCTCAGAAGCTGGGTGTGGTGGTGCACTCTTGTAATCCCAGTACTTCGGAGGCTGAGACAGGAAGATACGGGTTCGTGGTCAGCCTCTGCTACTTTATGAGGCCTCCGCAACTTAGTGAGACCCTGTCTCGAAATAAATAATAAAAAGAAATAGGGCTGGGGCTGTAGCTCTGGGGTCGTATGCCCCTGGGTTCAATCCCCAGTACTAAAAAAAAAAAAGATGCCTCAGACCTAAGGAACACCATAAACCAAATGGACCAAATGGACACATACAGAATATTCCACCCAACTATAGCTGAATTCACATTTTTTTCAGCTGCTCATGGAACCTTCTCTAAAATAGACCATATCCTAAGCCACAAAGTGAATACTAGCAAGTTCAAAAAATGTGACATAATCCCCTGCGTCTTTTCAGACCATAATGGAATGAAACTAGAAATCAACTATAGGAAGACCCAGAGAAACCTCATAAACATGTGGAGACTGAATACCACATTGCTGAGTGAGGAATGGGCCAGAGAAGAAATAAGGGGAGAAATTAAGAAATTCCTAGAAACAAACAAATACAAAGACACAACATATCAAAATCTCTGGGACACCTTGAAGGCAGTATTAAGAGGAAAATTTATAGCACTGAGTGCCCACATAAGAAGAACAGAAAATCACCAAATAAATAACCTAATGGCACACCTCAAAGCCCTTGAAAAACAGGAACAGTCTAACCCCAAAGTCAGTAGAAGACAGGAAATTATTAAAATCAGAGCAGAAATCAACAAAGTAGAGAATAAAAAAATACAAAAAAAACCAACAAAACCAAAAGCTGCTTCCTTGAAAAAATAAACAAGATAGGTAAACCACTAGCCAACCTCACCAAAAGAAAGAACCCAAATTACTAAAATAAGAGATGAAAAAGGTGATATTACCACCAATAGCATGGAAATCCAGAGGATTATCAGAAACTACTTTGAAAAACTATACTCCAAGAAAATGGAAAACCTAGAAGAAATTGACAAATTTCTAGACACGTACAACCTTCCTAAGTTGAATCAAGAATATATAGAAAATTTAAATCGACCAATAGCACTTAAAGAGATTGAAGCAGCAATAAAAAGCCTAGGTCCAGATGGTTTCCCAGGTGAATTTTATAAAACCTTTATAGAAGAACTAATCCCAATACTTCTCAATCTATTCCATAAAATATAAAGAAATGGGACTCTCCCAAATACATTCTATGAAGCCAACATCACATTGATACCAACACCAAATAAAGACAGCTCAAGAAAACTTACAGACCTATTTCTTTGATGAACTTAGACATAAAACTTCTAAACAAAATACTATCAACGTGCATTCAAAACCACATCACGAAAATCATACATCATGACCAAATCGGGTTCATCCCAGGGATGCAAGGTTGGTTCAACATATGAAAAACAATCCATGTAATCCACCACATAAACAGAACTAAAGGCCGGGCGTGGTGGCGCACACTTATAATCCCAGTACTTTGGGAGGCGGAGACCGGAGGATCCGGGTTCGCGGCCAGCCTCAGCGCTCTCTTTCTCTCTCTCTCTGTCAGGCCCTCTGCAACTTCGTGAGACCCGGTTTCAAAATAAAGTATAAAAAATAGGGCCGGGGGTGTAACGCGGAGGTAGAACGCC
>PVJS01051744.1:0-12500 GCA_004027185.1 Glis glis
AGGATCCGGGTTCGCGGCCAGCCTCAGCTCGCTCTCTCTCTCTCTCTACTTAGTGAGGCTCTCCGCAACTTCGTGAGACACGGTTTCAAAATAAAGTATAAAAAATAGGGCCGGGGGCGTAGCGCGGAGGTAGAACGCCCCTGCGTTCAATCCCCGGTACCGCAAAAAAAAAAAAAATTATATTTATCCCACATTTCAAATTTGTATAACTTATTTTTTTCAGATCTTATTGGACTGATTACAATTTAGAGAAAATGTTAAATAATACAGAAATGACTAGTCTGCCTTTTCTAACTCCTTAGTTGAATTTTTGTTACTCCCATTCACCCAACACACACACACACACAAAAACTACCTCAGAACTTTAGAAAGAATACTGGGTAAAGAAAGGGATAGATGAAGTCTAAGAAACACCTTCATGTGGCCTTATTCAGTATTTATTTATTTAATTATTTATATTTGTGGGACTGGGGATTGAAGCCAGGGACATTCTACCTCTGAGCCCCCCCCAGACCTTTTTAAGTTTTTTTTTTTTTGCGGTACCAGGGATAAAAAAATAAAAAGGGCTGGGGGTGTAACTCGGAAGTAGAATGCCCCCAGGCTCAATTCCCAATATCGTACTAAATAAATAAATAAATAAATAAAATTATCTTTATCTGGAATAAGTTTCTAATTAGAATGCTGAGATTCTCTTTTGCTGAAAAGGACCATGAAATAGTTTGCCTTTCAGAAGTCTACCAAAGCATTAAAATTTTTTAAATTAATCCCTGAATTTTGACACTTTCATGTTTAGATCCAACAAATATAACTCTCCCAATCTGATAACCTGCAGTATTTTGACTGTTTTCATTCAATAGGAACAATTAAAATCTGTTAACATTTTACTTACTAGTAAGCACTTTTTAAAAAATTTAACAAGCCGGGCGTAGTGGTGCACACTTGTAATCCCAGTACTTGGGAGGCTGAGACCAGAGGATCCGGGTTTGCGGCCAGCCTCAGGTACTTAGTGAGGCCCTCTGCAACTTAGTGAGACCCTGTTTCAAAATAAAGAATAAAAAATAGGGCTGGGGGTGTAGCTCGGAGGTAGAATGCCCCTGGGTTCAATCACCAGTACTGCCAAAAAAATAAAAATAAAATAAAATTTAACAACTTATAAAATGTACCGTACATGTTTAAAAGATTAATGTAGCTCACATGTTATTTTACATACTTGAATTTCAAGAGATTCAGTTTTTCCTTATTTACCTTTTGGAATGTGATGTTTCTGTTTCTCCTTCAGCCATATTAGACCTTGTAATTCCCTGAAATGATTAATAATAATTTTATTTTATATTGATAGCTAAACTTAAATTTTATTATACTAAATATTCTGGATAAAATTTGGAATTTAAGTATATAAACTAACACATTGAAGAAAGAGAAAAACAATTTTTAAATCTAAAGTATGCACTAGAAGCCGGGCATGGTGGCGCACGCTTGTAATCCCAGTACTTTGGGAGGCGGAGACCGGAGGATCCGGGTTCATGGCCAGCCTCAGCGCTCTCTCTCCCTGTCTCTCTCTCTCTCCCTGTCTCTCTGTCTCTCTCTCTCTCTCCTTAGTGAGGCCCTCCGCAACTTCGTGAGACCCGGTTTCAAAAATACAGTATAAAAAATAGGGCCAGGGGCGTAGCATGGAGGTAGACCACCCCTGCGTTCAATCCCCGGTACCGCAAAAAAAAAAAAAGTATGCACTAGAATAACTTTCATAATAAAAATTAGGATTTAAAAAGTTATGGTTGTGTAGAAAACTAGTAAAACACAACTTGAATTTGAGTAACAAGATGCATCAACAGTATTTTACATATTAAGAACAAATGCTTAGAGAAAACATTTCTGAAATTGTGATTTCAAACTTAGGAGTCATTATAACCTTCCACTGTCTAATTAAGGATATGAAACCAACTGAAAAATACTTTATTTCAAATGTTTCATGGAGAAGAACGAATACAATAAAGCCTCAATATGCCTAGAGGCCAGACTAACATTTTATAACAATTGCCAGATACTGAGCACATCTGATGTGTGAGGTAGTATGCTAATAGCTTTACATTTGCTATCTCACTTAACCCTCATATTAAGATATCATAAATGCCATTTTTGCAAATGAGGAATAAGTGGGTTAAGTAGAGAACCCAAGAGAATACCAAACGAGTAGTAAATATTCAAATCTGGGTCTAGCTCTTAACATCTATAGCTTGTAAAATTGATAATGGCTCACTATTCATACATACTTATTTATTTACCCTCCCAAAACTCTGCTAAAATGACAGCAATAATTACAATATTTTCACTAATAAAAACCAAGAAAACACTAAAGCATACTAATTAGTAAAGAGACTTGAATAATTTTTTTTTCGGTACCGGAGATTGAACCCAGGGGTATTCTACCTCTAAGCTATGCCCCCAGCCCCATTTTTTTATTCTTTATTTGGAAACAGGGTCTCACTAAGTTGCAGAGAGCCTAAGTAGCTGAGGCTGGCCACGAACCCAGATCCTCCGGTCTCAGCCTCCCAAGTACTGGGATTACAAGCGTGCGCCACCACGCCCAGCTTTGAATGATTTTTTTAGAAGATGGAAAGTGGCTGAAGGAGTGTTAAATGACTTTAGCAGTGTGGAGGAAGTTACAATGAAATGCTGGCAGTGGGACAGTACAAGGCGAAGACGTGATTTGCCCAAAGAACCTAAGACATTTGGTATGCGCAGGAACCTAATATAATATGTGGTATATAAAAGGCAAAAAACAAAGCACAGGACCACAGGAAATCTAAATGCTCCCTCCCCCAACTCATGGAAGAAGTTCCTATCCCTTCCTTTAAAGGTCAGCTGTGAAGCCGGGCGTGGTGGCGCACAGTTGTAATACCAGTACTTTGGGAGGCCGAGACCGGAGGATCCGGGTTCGTGGCCAGCCTCAGCGCTCTCTCGCTCTCTCTCTCCTTAGTGAGGCCCTCCGCAACTTCGTGAGACCCGGTCTCAAAATAAAGTATAAAAAAAATAGGGCCGGGGGTGTAGCGCAGAGGTAGAACGCCCCTGGGTTCAATCCCCGGTACCGCAAAAAAAAAAAAAAAAGGTCAGCTGTGTCTAGTCTAGACTTGGCAGGCATGAGGTACTAATAGAAAAAGATTTAGTAAAGTCTATAATACTGAATCCACAGTCCTCCTCCTAACCTAGCTCCCAGAATGCCAGAAATCAGAGGAATTACTCCCTACCCTACCACCCCCAGCTAGAATTTGGAAGATTTCTCTTTGGAAAAAGTTATCAGTTCCAAAGATTTCCCCTAATGACTTTGAGAGTATTCTCTTCACTAAATATCAGTCAGCTTAGCACCTGATTTTCCTGCACTGAAGCCTAAACCATTCCCATGCATTTTGTGCAGGTTGTACAGCACAAAAATCTAGGAAGCAATCTTCACATTATAATTCACATCAGTGGGTCTCACAACGTGATTCACAGACACCTGGAGAATGCAAGCCACTTTCAGTAGGCATGTGAAGTCACAAGGCATGGTACAAAAGAAATGGTGAAGAAAAACTGATGACCCTTTAATATGAATCAAGGCAATGGCACCAAACTCTAGCTACACTAAGAGTCATTGTATTCTTCACTGCCACACACAAGCAGTAAAACTAATTTTATTAAATCTCAATTTTTGAGCATATATCTTTTAATATTCTGTGTGACAAAGTAAGAAGTATGCATAAAGCACTGTTGTTGCAACTGCAAACACTTGGGTCTATGACTGAGTTGTAAGCTGAAAACACATTTTTTTTTTCATGGAATAGCATTTTTATTTTAAAGAACTGCTGCCAAGCCAGGTGTGGTGGCACATGCCTGTAATTCCAGTACTTGAGTGGCCTCAGGAGGACTGCAGGTTGAAGGAAAACCTTAGCAAGTAGTGAGACTCTCATCAACCAAACGAAAAAAAAAAGAGCCACTGCCAAACTATGGACATTTAGATTTCATTATTTAGTAGACATTCTTTTTCTTTTTTTGTGGTACTGAAGAGTAAACCCCAGGGACACTCTACCTCTGAGCTAACCCCCAGCCCTATTTTATTTTCTTAAATTTTGAAACAGGATCTTGCTAAGTTGTTGAGGGCGCTACGCCCCCGGCCCTATTTTTTATACTTTATTTTGAAACCGGGTCTCACGAAGTTGCGGAGGGCCTCACTAAGGAGAGAGAGAGAGAGAGAGAAAGAGAGAGAGAGAGACAGGGAGAGAGCTGAGGTTGGCCGCGAACCCGGATCCTCCGGTCTCTGCTTCCCAAAGTACTGGGATTATAAACGTGCGCCACCACGCCTGGCAAAAAGGAAGTTTTTTAAGTGAAAGGAATATGACAGAAATGGAGGGCTTCACAAGGAAATGAAAAGCACTAGAAACTGTAAACATAAAGGAAAATATAAAACTATTTTTTAAAAGTTTTTAATAGTTTTAAAAGATAACTATCTAAAGTGAAAAAAAAATTTTTTTTTTTGCGGTACAGGGGATTGAACGCAGGGGCGTTCTACCTCCGCGCTACGCCCCCGGCCCTATTTTTTATGCTTTATTTTGAAACCGGGTGTCACAAAGTTGCGGAGGGCCTCACTAAGGAGAGAGAGAGAGAGAGAGAGAGACGGGGAGAGAGAGCGAGAGCTGAGGCTGGCCGCGAACCCGGATCCTCCGGTCTCCGCCTCCCAAAGTACTGGGATTACAAGCATGAGCCACCACGCCTGGCTAAAGCGAAAATTTTAACACTGCATTCTGTCTTTATAACATGTAAAAGTATAATGACAATAGAAAAAAATCACAAACTTTCAATGTCAGGATTGAGAGGGGATGTCACTGCAGATCCCACAGACATTAAAAGGATAATATGGGAGCACTACGAGCAACTCTCTCTCTATAAAAGTATAGAGTGCAACATCTAAGATAAAATGTACTAGTTCCTTGAGAAGCCACAAACTATCAAAACTAATTCAAGAAATAGATAACAAAAAAATCTTATTCCGTTACAGAAATGTATTGGTAGTTTAAAAAAAAACTTCTTAAAAAATAACACTCTCTATGGTATAAAAGAAAATAGTTTGGGTAAGGGATGCGTAAGAGTTCACTTATGCACAGTGTAAGACAGAAATATCGCTTAAAGACAAAGGCCAAACCTGACCCTCTTCATTATACTCAGAAAAGGCAAATAACATTAAGTAATATCAAAATAAATTGCCACCAAAAAAGCAAGTACTAGAGCAAAACTATTAACACAGCCATCTATTAGACTGTCCAGTAAGTAACATTTATATGATAGTCCTAAATCTTATATTCAAAATACCTGTTTTTTAAAATAGCTGAAGCTTTTTTTTTCTTTTTGGTGGTACTAAGGGATTGAACCCAGGGGCGTTCTACCTCCGACCTACATCCCCAACCCTATTTTTTTATTTTTTAGTTTGAAACAAGGTCTCACTAAGTTGCAGCAGATCTCACTTAGTAGCTTGAGGCTGGCTGTGAACCTGCAATCTGATGGGGATTGGGCTCGCATTGATTGTTAATAGGTATCAATTGCTAATAGTGAGAACAAGCTCTCATACTCAGGCAGAACAATAAAATCCTTTTCTCTGTCTCTAAGTTGTCAGCCAAGAGCTACAGCCAACATTGACCTTGGTCAGCTAAAAGTTGGTTGTTAGTCCAGCTAAACACTGAATGTTGCAGGCACAGACACGTGCAATTAGAAAAGAATTATAGACTTCCACAACAGCTAAGACTAACATTAAAATATGAAAATGCAAGCTATATTAATCCAATATTAACTACTAATAACACAAAAAGTTATAGTCCCAAATCCTCGATACTTTAAAAGACTATATTCCTTTTTATTTTCTTTCCTTTATTATAAAACAAGTTTTCAACACAGTAAGTAACTTCTAGCAGATAGAGATAAGGAGATGCTGAGAACTCACCAAGGTCACAGGTGGGCAATACACATGCTTTAAACTTTAATAAAAACAAAGCAAGCTTCATGAAGCCCCCTGACCTTGCCAACCAAGTAACATATTATGATCAGTGATGTCTGCCCCTGTGAGGATGAACAAAGAAGGCTAACAAGAAGGACTTACATAACAGAGATAACTAACAGAATTGTACCTACTTTTGGTGGGAAAAGAAGACTATCGGTTAAGCAGGATAAGAAACAAGAGATAACTGATTTTTATAAAAATTGTGTATGTTCAAAGGCATCAGTGCCTTACTTTCAAGGCACTCTACTACGTCACCTCTGGCGTAGTGCTTTGATTACTCTGTCCCCCGTTTCTCTCTGTAATAATAAAACTTTGTTCAAGCTTGCAACAGTAGTTCTGGCTAACTTTTTCTAAACTAGCTAAGAACAAGAACCCACGGCATCGCTCCAAACGGTAACAAATCCTCTTGTCTCAGCCTCCCAAGTACTGGGATTACAGGCATGCACCACAATGCTTGGATTAGCTGAAGCATATTTAATATCACTCAAAATATTTCTATTTTTTTTTTTTTTTGCGGTACTGGGGATTGCACCCAGAGGCATTCTACCTCCAAGCTACACCCCCAGCCCTATTTTTTATTCTTTATTTTTGAAAAAGGGTCTCACGAAGTTGCAGAGGGCCTCACTAAGTAGCTGAGGCTGGCCATGAACCTGTGATCCTCCTGTCTCAGCCTCCCAAATACTGGGATTACAAGCATGTGCCACCATGCCCGGCTAAAATATTTCTATTTTAAAAATTAATTAAAACCAGCTGGGTGTGGTGACACACACCTGTAATTCCAGTATTTGGGAAGGCTGAGACAGGAGGATCGCAGGTTTAAGGCCAGCCTCAGCAATTTACCCCATTTCAAAATAAAAATAGGGCTGGTGGTGTACTGTGGAGATAAAATGCCCCTGGGTTCAATCCCCAGTACCAGAAAAAAAGAAAATTAGTTAAAACCTTTCTCCAGTTTAAATGCCCCAGAATACTGAATCATCTGGAACTATTAACTTTCTATTATGCCAAATAATTTAGGTTTAAATGATTTCAGGAATTTTAATTCATAAATTTATCTCTATTATGCTATAGCTAAATTAAACAACAGTGAAGTGAAACATGATGCCTTTGTCAAAACCAAAACACCTTATAATTTTACTTAAAATCAAGAAAAATTTAAAAATCTCTATTTTCTTCCTTACTACATGCCAATAATTTGTACTGGCATGCTTTTTTTTTCTTTTTTGTGGTACTGAGGACTGAACTCAGGTGCATTCTACCTCCAAGATACACCCCAGCCCGATTTTTTAAAATTTTATTTTGAAACAGGGTCTTGTTAAGATGCTGAGGGCCTCACAAGGTTGCTGAGGCTGGCTGCGAACCTGCTATCCTCCTGTCTCAGTCTCCCAAGTACTGGGATTACAAGCGTGCGCCACCACGCCTGGCTCTGGCATGCATTTTAAAATTAAAAATTTTAAAAAATCACAGCAACAAAGCTTTTGAATGTATAAAGTATTAAAGTTATGAAATAAAACTTTACCTTAGACACAGGTTCTTGTTTCCTAATGGGAGTTTCACTTTTTAATCTTGAAAGAAAAATAAACACAGGTTATTTTAGGTTATACTTATAAAATAACAGAATACAAAATAGGGTTTTTTCCATGCTTAAAATAATTAAAACAAATCTAAGCTAATATACATTTTACACTATACTAGTGAATGACTGCTATAAATATTTTAAGGTAAAAATAAAATGCATGTAAATAAACCAAAGACAGTAAATGTGCTAAATAAACGAATAAAGACATGTATTTTCTTCTCTAAAAACAAGAGCATTTAAGGAATCTTCTCTTTGCTAAGTACAATTGAAAATAAAAGACAAAGTAAACACAATTTCAACATATTACTCTTTAAAAAGTAAAAGTAGGTTTTATCTTATATACATATATATAAAATATACATTGGTATTTACTATTACAGGACATAAATAGTGAGAAGACAAATCTTTTCTATTATAAAATTCAATGTGATAATGCAACTTTCATTATTAACAATTAATTTATTCTGGAGGCAGTAAAATTTCAGAAACAATTTAGAATTTTTTTTTTTTTTTGGTACTGGGGATTGAACCCAGGGGCATTCTACCTCCGAGCTACCCCCCAGCCCTATTTTTTTTAATTCTTTATTTTGAAACAGGTCCTCACTAAGTAGCTGAGGCTGGCGGCAAACCTGGATCCTCCAGTCTCAGCCTCTCAAGTGTGCACCACCACGCCTGGCTAATAATTTAGAATTTTGAAGAAAATATTCTCTTAAAAGCCTTTATAAGCACTGCTCAAAATTAACTCTATTTTTAAAAACTTGACTCCTAAAACATGTTAATTATAACTTGTTATAATTAACAAGTGTAGTGCATGCTTGTAATCCCATTACTTGGGAGGCTTGAGATAGATTCGCAGCCAGCCTCAGCAATTTAGTGAGGCCCTCCACAACTTAGTGAGACCCTCTTTCAAAAAAATAAAAGAATAAAATAGGGCTGGGGGTGTAGCTCAGAGGTAGAATGCTCTTGGGTTCCACCCAAGCCCTGTTTTATTATTTTATTTTGAAATGGAGTCTTGCTAAGTCACTGAGAGTCTCGCCAAGTGGATGAGACTGGGTTCAAATCTAAGATCCTCCTGTCTTGGCCTCCTAAGTACTGAGCTATTTATAAGAGTGCACTACCACATCCAGTGGATCTTTGTTTTAGAAACTGCTGATGACTAGATATTATATGTTGAATCCCCAGAAACACACAAAAAATTATTTGTTGATATTTTAAGTTCAATTTTAATAAAAGTAGGGCAGCCTACCTGGCCCGAAGTGCCATTAATCAAGAATTAGGTGATTTGAACTTTATGAAGGGTCAATAGCTACATGTAAGGAATAATATATTCAATATAAGTAACAACTATATTGACTTAAATTTCATGGATAAAAATAAAGATACCTAAAAGGATGGAAATATACGGAGTTGGTGAATACCCTCCTTTTATCCATTCTCTGAGGGAACATTTAAGATGTCCATCGACAGATGAATGGATCAAGAAAATGTGGCGTATGCACACAATGGAATTTTATTTAGCCATAAAGAAGAACAAAATTATGTCACTTGTAGGCAAATGAGTGGAACTAGAGAATATTAGACTGAAAGTCAAGGGTCATATGTTTTCTCTCATATGTGGAAGCTAGACAGAAAATAACAAAAGGGACTTCAGATAAATGAGGAGAGGCTGGTAGAATAGTGGAAGGGTTTAGAGGAAGGGACACAGGGAGGGGGAAAACAGGCTTCAGGAAGGGAAGCATTCAAATAATGATATGTCCATATATGAAGGTACCACCACCAATCTTGCTAACATGTTCAGGGAGGGAGAAGGGGGGAGCGAGGTAGGATGCAGAGGGAAATACACAAAATGATGTGTGCATTTATGAATGCATTACTTTGAATCTCACAATTATGTATAATTACAGTGTAATTATTAAAAAAGTATTAAAAAATTAGGGCTACAAGGGGACAGAGATGTAGCGCAATGATAGAGTATGTGCTTAGCATGCACAGTCCTGGGTTCGATGCCCTGTACCACCAAAAAAAAATAGTAGTAACTACTACTAATAATATTAGTAAAAATAATAACAGTAGTAACTACTACTACTAATATTAGTAGATAATAATTAACTGTATAAATTACTTATCAATGTTTCTGCTACTATACAAAATTAGAAACAACTTAAAACAGATCATGACCTTTTTTATAGAAACATATCGGTAGTGTATGACAATAATTTATAATTAATTTGTTAAACAAATTGAAATGAATAAAACTTGCACAAAAAACTGACCAAATACACAAATGTCAATAATTTGGGGGGGTTAAAGATTTTATAATTTTCTTAAGTATTCAAGTGTGAACAATATTAATAAAGATGAGACTGTAACAAGCACATGTACAATTTACTTTCTTTAGTGAATAAAAGTTTATACGGGAAAATAAGTTTTAAGAATAACATCTATAAATAAGAAAATATTAAGTCTAAAAACAAAAACAAATATTTTAATGAAGCTTTGAAATAAATTTACCTATTAAAACTGTTTGGGGGGTTTCTAGGGACTGGACCCAGGAGCATTCTACATCCAAGCTACATCCCCCAGTCCTACTGTATTTTTTTTTCCAAACAAAGTCTCACTAAATTGCTGAGGCTGACCCCAAACCTGTGATCCTCCTGTCTCAGCCTTCTAAGTACTGGGATTACAGGCATGGGCCACCACGCCCAGGTTAAAACTGATTTTTATTTCTATGCATTTTTATGTTTATTTCTATTCATTCCATCATTTTAAATTCAGTCTAAAGCCAAGCATGGTGGCACATGCCTGTAATCCCATACTTGGGAAGTTGAGACAGGAGGATCACAGGTTTGCAGCAAGCCTCGGCAACTAAGTGTGACCCTCAGTGAGAATCTGTTCAAAATAAAAAATAAAAAGGGCTGGGGGTGTAGCTTGGAGGAGAGCTCCCCTGGGTTCAATCCGCAGTATCATAAATAAATAAATTTAGTTTGAAAACTGTGGGGAAAAAGTTGGTCAAGGAGCATCTGAAAAATATTTTATAAAAGATTTTTGGGTATGGAGACATAGCTCACTGGTACAGCACTTGCCCAGCATGCAGGAGGCCGTGGCATCCCCAGCATCACAATAAAAAGGAAAAAATAAGATTTTCTTTTCAGCTTACTGTCAGAAATGTTATCAAAAAAACCTTATATTCTCACAAAAGTATTACCATGCTGGTTATAATAAATTAATTTTATACAGCAATTAAAATAAAAGCCATCAAGCATGTTTAATTATTATTGCTGGCATTTTAATCGGTGAAAGTGAGTCCTCTCAGTATCTCTGCAATGGAGGTCAGTGAGTGAGATTTTTACTCTTCATCTTACTGCCTAAGAAACTGGTAGGTGAGAACACAGTAAGATACTGGAATAACTAGCATTAAGAGGCCTATGATGCCAATCTTTTTGCCATATTATTATTCTCTTTAGGGGACAGAACAGTAATAATCAATAAAAGCATTTAGAACAACAACTCTAAAATAAATTAGAAACATATACTATAATTTTCATCATTATAAAATTCATCACTAGAATATACACTAAAATCCTGTAGTTATAAAAGCATACTTTAAGGTTAACATATTTTAATACGACTACTAGTATATCAATACTTTTGGGAAAGAAAAAAATTTTTCATACCTATAATTACTACTCATTAAAGATACCTGCTGAAATAGTCATTATTTGAGATATTCAATTGCTTTGGAGAAGACAGCCAAATTTGCTAAGCTCAAAGTTCTGAGCTAGTAACCTGCCATTAGGCAATTACACCTGTGAATGTTGCAATAGTTTTTCTAATAGAAAAAAAATGTAGTGTTTAGAACAAACACTAGGAGTTCAATGCAGAGAGAACAGAAGGACTGACTGATAATCAACTTCAATCACTAGTGATCAGAATTGCAAATAAGTGATTTTTCTTTATGGAACCCTGCTGTAATAGATTAATATATTTCTAAAAGATAATCTCTTTCTTCTAAAGTCTAAAATGAAATAAATGGCCCTATTTGTAGTTTTCTGCAAGTCACATGATCAACACAAGGCTATACATAAAATGAATATTCTGATTCAATTGTAGTATTGCATTCTTTTGAGGCTTAATTTACACTATAAATATACCATGGGGTGGGGAGAGGAGCTACATGGGAGAAAATATTCAGGTTTATTTTAGCAAAATACATTCTGTTTCCAGCAACATTTAAAAGCCAAAAATTTCAATGCTGATTTTTAAAAATGTAATCTTTTTTTTGGCACTACCAGGGACCGAACCCAGGGACATTCTACCTCCGGGCTACACCCCCAGCCCTATTTTTTTTTTCTTTATTTTGAAACAGGGTCTCACTAAGTTTCTCACTAAGCAGCTGAGGCTGGCCACAAACCCGGATCCTCCAGTCTCAGCCTTCCAAGTACTGGGATTACAAGCGTGCGCCACCACGCCCGGCTTCTAAAAATGTAATCTTTAAGAATATTTGTAAACATACTTAAAAAGCTAAAGAGTCTGTACAATAAGGCAGTAGCAAAGTCAATGAGTTCTCAAGACCTTCCACTTAAGACATTGAGGACTAAATCTAAGATGGTAATTATCTCACCAAGAAATGACAACACGTCTAGCACATATGTCTGATCATTTTCTCTGAGAAGTGGTAATAGATATATGTGTGGAAAAAGTTCCTGAACTAAACATTCACCACATTGCACAAACATTAGTGTGCTAAGTGTTCTGGTCCAAAAACTAAAGACAAAGAATCTCCTCTCTGAGTTCACTGTCAAGGATACATATTGAAGCAAATGTTTAGAGAACTGTTAAAAGTTTTAGAAAAGACACATCTATATGATATAATGGCTGTACAAGGACTGAGCCACTATTCCA
>PVJS01051745.1:0-13865 GCA_004027185.1 Glis glis
AAAAAAAAAAAAAAAAAAAAAAAAAAAAAAAAAAATTGCAGTTTACTAATGATCGGTCCCATTTTGAAAAGCACAGAATGCCATCAACAGCACATCCGCGGAACACGTAGTGGGCTCTGGGATTATGGGCAGTGTTTTGAAAGTGAGACTTTCTGTTATTCAAATCTCTAGAAAGGATAATACATGCCTTATTATAATAAGAGAATGTGCAAAGCCAACGAAGTACAAAGCAAGCAAGTCCAACTGGCCATCCCTTCTGTGCTGTGTCTGCCTCGCGCCGGGCGGCTCCCAGCAGGCTTCCACACCAGAGTCATTTGAAACACACGCAAGGACATTTTTAATCAAAGCAGAATACTTTTTGGTCATCTGTGGGTGAGTGTAACCAAATGCCATCATGTTAGCCTGGAAAGCGTGTCCTTGCTGGTTTGCGACTGAGGAATTTTACCAAATTCTAAAGCAGGTGCATTTCTGGGGCTTTTGGTAAGAGACCTCTGGGACTTAGGGGTGTGGGGAAGAAGACCTCTGGGTGGACCAGGGCTGATGCCTGCCCCTTTTCTCCTCCCCCCACGACCAGGGACCTGGTGTCCCCCCCCCACACACTAGGGGGTCAGTATGTACTAAGCCCGCATCTGATATTCTATATCGCCAAATACTCTTTGTGTGGCTGTTTCATCAGGATCGCAAAAATGAAATAGCACAGGGTCCAGGAGCTTGTGATTTTGATCTTTCTTCAGCTCGCTTCTGATGCTTCAGTTGAGCCTTCCATCTTCCTGTTTGCCCTGGGATATAAAGGAGTACAGAATGGGCGCCCCTTTGCTGCGTTCAAGGAAGGGGCTGCCTCCTAATCTGCTGCGTTCAAGGAAGGGGCTGCCTCCTAAGCGCTGGGAGCCTGCTCCTAAAGGGAGCAAGCCAGCCCCTGAGATGCCTTCCCTGCCTTCTCTCTTCATTTGCCTATGAAGCGGCTGCAAGTCTAGCATGCGGCCTGGCCTGGAGGCAGATGTAGGCCTGGAAGTGCAAAGCCTCATACCTCCACAAAGGGCAGGGCAGGCTCAGGGCTGAGGGGATTCTGAATTTATAAGCAGAGTTCCAGAATTCCCCCAGGGCCTACTTTTCAAAGGCAAATTAGTATGTTTGCAACTTGATCCCTGGGCAACTTTTGACAGTTGTTCTAAGAATAATAAAACAGATGGACAGAATAGATTTTGGGGGTCTCCATCCAAACTGCCATCCTCAGTGGAATTTAAAGAAGGTGGAGAGGCGCGGGGGAGGGCTGCTGCTTACCACTGTGTTCTGCCTTTCAAACCCAGGGACCATACCGCTCTCCCAAAGAAGGTGGAAGCTGTCATTGCTTTTTGTTCTCCTGCTGAGACTTCAGCTTGGCTATGAGGAGATAAATAGGATGTGTGTTGTCTTTAACATTTAAAATTAAATGGATCAAACCTAGTTAAATTGAATGTATATTCCACAGAAACCTTGTTGATATGAATATCAGGGAAAATGCTAAATTAGTTCTAAATGTAAGGAGTGTGTGTGTGTGTGTGTGTGTGTGTGTGTGTGTGTCTGGCACTGGGGATTGAACCCGGGATTGAACACTGAGCTAAACCCCCAGCTTGTTTTATTTTTTATTTTTAAAACATGGTCTCACCAAGTTGCTATGAGCTGGCCTTGAACTTGGGATCCTTCTGTTTCAGCCTCCCAAGTACTGGGATTACAGGCATGTACCACCATACCCAGCTAAATTTAAGGAGTATTTTCATAGGATTCTTAACCCCTTTAAAGAAGAGCCTCTTTCAAATATCATAGAAATATTATCTACTCATTACTTGGGAGCAACAGAATTTATGCCTCTAACAGGAAAACTTTCTCCATATGTAATGACACATACACACATCAGAAGACCACACCAAAAAAAAGCATTTAAATAATATGAATGAAAGGAAACAGATTATTTCCGTGCTATGCCCTATAATTTTGCCAAATGTATATCATTTGTGCAGAAAGTGTGACTAAGGGAAACACCTCCCATGAACCACTCCACTTTTTGTGGACTGTCAGACCTCGAAATGTCGGTTTTTGTTCAGATTGGGATGAGATGTGCTTTCCTTTTAATGTGTTGGCTTGCTCTAACGTGAATCTCTATAGTCTTCAGTCGCTAGCCCCGATGTAGACTAGCTGTTTATCTAAAACTATCACTGACAGTGATGTAGTAGGAAAGTAAACTTATTTGTTTGAAAATAAACATGAAGCTGGGCACGGTAGTACAAGTCTATAATCCCAGTACTTGGGAGGCTGAGACAGGAGGATCGCAGGTTCGAGGCCAGCCTTGGCAACTTAGACCCCGTTTTAAAATAAAAAATAAAATAGCGCTGGGTGTGGTGGTGCATGCTTGTAATCCCAGTACTTGGGAGGCTGAGACCGGAGGATCCGGATTCGCAGCCAGCCTCAGCTACTTAGTGAGGCCCTCCGCAACTTCGTGAGACCCAGTTTCAAAATAAAGTATAAAAAAATAGGGCTGGGGGTGTAGCTCGGAGGTAGAATGCCCCTGGGTTCAATCCCCAGTTCTGCAAAAAAATAAAAATAAAATAAAATAGGGCTGGGGGTGTAGCTCAGACGTAGAAGGCCCCTGGGTTCAATCCCCAGTACCACAAAAAAAGGAGGAGGAGGAAGAGGAAAGAAAGAGAAAGAAAAGAAACAGGACCTTTCTGTACATCTCGTCAGGTATCACTAACATCATGACACTGGACCGTTGTAGACAAGTCTTTATTTATTTATGCATTTTTCCCAGTAATGGGAATCAACCCGGGCCTAATGTGTGCTAGCAAGTGCTCTCCAGCCATCTCACCCGCGCCTCCTGCACTCAGGTCTCCTTCCCACTGACAAGAGTTCCCATAGAGAAGACCCCCCACCCAGGGCACCACCTTCCCTCCTGTTCAGTGGTGTTTGTACCAGTGCCAGATAAACTTTAAGGCTGTCTTTTTGTCCCAGCGCCCAAACTAGCAGGCAGTGTGTGATAGCCAGCCTCAGACAGACTTGGGTTTCAATTTTAGTTTAGATAATAACTAGTTCTTTGGCTTTCCACATGTCCATTTCCTTATCTGTAAAATGAGAAAAGAATCCTTCACAGATTATTGTAAAGGATTTATGGAATGCAGTATATACAAAATTAATTTACGCATAAAACATAACTAGAACCCCACTGCCTCTCACCCCCACCCCGTTTCCCCACCCTGGTCTTGACATTGTCAGACTGGCAGACAGCCTCCTTCCTCCAGGGTCTCTCTCTGTTGCTCCCTGTTCTCCTTGCAGAACTATTCAGCAAATAGTTTTCTTTCTAAAATAGAAATCAGCATCTCATAGCTGAAAACCCTCCAATTGCTTCCCATCCTCACCCATAGAAAAATCCAGAATCTTTGCAATCACCCAGGAGCATGTGCCAGGCTCGGGAAGTGCGCGCTCTGCTTTGAGTTCTGGACACCTGTCCTTCCCTGGCCCCACCCATCTCCATATCTCCTTCCCTCCCCTGGGTCTCCGTTTCCAAATCACTTGAGAGGGAGTTTCTACAATAGCCAGCCCTCCCACTGAGCGGTGTCCCCCATTTTCCCTTAGCCTGTGCCATGGATTCGGTGTCTCTTTCTTCCCCGGGTGTATACACTGCTGAGAGGACAAACTGTTTAGTTCACTGCTGTGTCCCCACCTCTTAGAGGCCAGGAAAGGCTGGGCAGAGGATGCTCACCCTAAAAGAAGACCCAGGAATGAATGAAGGAATGAACCGACGGATACGGGGTGGAGAGAAGGAATGGCACCTTGCTTATTCTCTATCATCAGAAGCAGGGGCGCCGTTCTCCCAGCTTCCACCAGAGCATCCCGGGGGGTCCTGCACTCGGCCACTTGGGGCTCCTTCTTCAGCCACATCTGTGCGGCCGTGGGGAGCACTGGAGGATGCAGAGGTGGACAGCCTTGCCCGCTTTCCATCAGTAGGCTCATCACTGTGACAGCACAGGAAGCAACCCGGGCTCCTGGACAGGCCTGCAGTCAGTGCCCAGGGAGTGCTGAATCGCGGGAGCGCAAGCACAGGAGAGTCGGAGGGCCAGGAGCGCAAGCACAGGAGAGTCGGAGGGCCAGGCGAGCTCAAAGGGAAAGATGATTTCCAGCCACAGCTTTAAAATGTTAACTGCTTGTGTATCTCTGCTCAGGATCTTGGTGTCTGTGCCATCTACAACTCAGCAGGCTGGGAATATCACAACTCTGTTAATTTTGTTTGTTTTACAAAAAGATATGCATATGCTAATTACAATTGATTACATAAATGCCCGTAGCCTGCCAAGGTGCTTAGTGGACTTGTCAGTAAGCAGGCTCTTGGGGGAGCATCGTGTCATTGTGGAAAGGCGTCACAGCTCCGCGTTCTGTTCCAGAGGAAGGGGGGAGGTGGGACTGTCACAGAGCTCAGGGTAGGGCTCAGGACATGACCTTGAACCCACTGCGTGCCTGAGAAGTGTGCAGGCTCTTATGACACGCTGCCACGAAAGACAAAACGGCTTCTGAGCATGTGGTTCAAACACACATGCGTTAACTTATTTCAGAGTGTATGGGCTGGGCGCCATGGCCCCCACGTGTAATCTTGGTACTTGGGAGGCTGAGACAGGAGGACTGCAGGTTCCAAGCCAGGACATGGTTACTTCACCAGACCTCGTTTCAAAGTAAAAAATAAAATAGGGCCGGGGTGTAGCTCAGAGGTAGAACACCCGCGGGTTCAATCCCCAGTACAAAAAAAAAAAACATATACAAGTTCTACTAATGCTAATTCATCATGACATTATAAAATGTACTTACTCATAAGACTTTTGAAAGGATGTGAGAAAGAGGAAATAAATAACAATTTGAAGTGTTTTTATATTTAATAGCATAAAATTCTTTGCTTTCACTATCATATCGGTATTTTAGTGAGTGCAATGGGATTAACATGCTGGGTTTAAGAGTTTTGTGATTTAGTGATTCCAAGGGGTCCTCTCAAGCTCCGTTTATTTGGATAGTTGGCTTCATAGCGGGATACAAAACTTTCAAAGATGCACAGACGGGGCAGATTGCTGTTGGCCTCAGAACCGTGATGTTCATGCTCAGGTTCATCCCTAGCCACCGATCCACAAGGGTTCTTGTTGACATTTGGCTAGAGAGCTCCATCTTCCTTAATGTCAGATCAGGGTGTGTGTGTGTGTGTGTGTGTGTGTGTGTGTGTGTGTGTGTGTGTGATCAGGGGTGTGTGTGTGTGTTGCTGGAGATGAAGCCAGGCTCTCATGCATGCTAGGCAAGCTCTCTACCACTGAGCTATATCCCCAGCCCAAAATTGTTTTATCTTTTAACAAACATTCAAAATGCACTGAAATCTTTATTTGGAAGGTTAGAAACAGCTTACAAAATGCCGTTCGTGGTTATTTGGTTGTATAGATACGGAGCTTTCCGAAACACACCTCCCGTTCAACAGTAAATTCCCATGCTGAAGGCTGGCTTCCCAGCTTTTTACTCAACGACTTCTTTCCAGGGCATATGTCTTTCAAATGACGGTCACTTGCTGTGTCAAAATGCCCCTTTTCTTTTAGGAAGCTGTAGGTATCTGTCTTCCTAAGGTAGCGACCAAGGGCACACTGCTGACCTGGGCCTTCTGACTTTGTCTCCTGTCTCACCCCTCCCTGCCCTCTCAGTGCAATGGCAGGGCCACCCGGCCAGGATGTGAGTCCGCCATGACCCTGCCCTCCCCTCAGGGTCAAGGCCAGAGTCCCCCAGGGAACCGCTGCTCCCCAGATGTCCACATAGCTCACCCCTCGGGGCGCTCCCTGACTTCCCTGCCTACAGCTCACACACACACCTGCTCTTTATTTTCTGCAGCCCACGTCACCCCTAATCTACTCTACTGTTCACTTGCTCATTTGACCCGTGTCGTGCCTGCTCTGCAGGTTGTTGTCTGTCGTGTTCACGGATGCCTCAAGGGGTGATGGGAGAAACAGTTAGCAAGTGAGCACAAGGGGGGCCCCAGGCTGGCTGCCGCTCAGGACCCGCCACGCTGGGGTTTTCCAGGTGAACGCCAACCCCGGAGCAGCCCCAGCACCTGCCACAGAGTAAATATTTTTGCAGTAAGTACTTGTTGAAGGAGCGAATGAATTCAGCCCCTGGCCTTTACAAAAAAGGCCACCAAATTCAGACATTTGTCTTTCCATCAAGAAAAAGAAAAGCGAGTAATTCATCTTTATGTTCAACAGCTTTGATAGGAACTTTCCTATGAGATAAGGGGCAAGCTTTCATGAGGTGTAGATGATTATCATGAGACAGGCAACGTGGTGCACGCTTATAATACCAGTACTTGGGAGGCTGAGACAGGAGGAGTGCAGGCTCAAGGCCAGTGCATGGTAACTCAGCAAGACCCTCTTTTTAAAAAAAAATAAAAACACCTAGGGGTGTAGCTCAGAGGTAGAATGCCCTGGAATCAATCTCTAATACAGAAAAACAAAAAGATTTTCATGGCTATACCTTGCCTCAAAACAATAGGTGTGTGTGTGTGTGTGTGTGTGTGTGTGTGTGTGTGTGTGGTGTGTATGGTTGGTGCTGGGGATTGAACCCAGGGGCATTCTACCTCTGAGCTACACCCCCAGCCCTTTTTATTTTTGTTTTTTTGAAACAGGTTCTCTCTAGGTTGCTGAGGGTCTCTCTAAATTGCTGAGGCTAGCCTTGAACCTGCCTTGATCCTCCCGCCTCAGGTCCCAGGTACTGGGATGACCAGCATGTGCCAGCGAGTTCAGCTTGGGCAGAGATACTTAAAGGAGAGATGGAGGAGGGACGATCTTGCAGCACTCTGGTTGCCAGGGCTCAGCAGGTGGCTCTTCCCCAGGTGTCGCCCCTGTGCTGACACAGCTGGGACCTGGCCAGGCGTTCCCCACCGAGCGGCTACTTCTTACCTGGCTGTTCAGTGCTAGAGACCCAGGTGGAAGCACAAAGTTTTTCCGTCTCATCTTGACAACCCGGAACTGTTGGTCAAGGCAAGTCACACGGAGTCACAGACTGGCCTACATGCAAAGGGCAGAGAAGGCTGTTGACAGCAGCAGCCCTTGAAGGGAGAGGTGGCCAGGGACACCTCTGCTGGTGGTGACCACCTCCCACCGTGGTCAGGACCCGCTCCACTGACAGCGACCTCTCTGAAGGCTTATCTCATTTGTCTTTCAGTCTCCATCATCCAACATGATAAGAACCTAGTATGTATCAGTTGGATGAAAATTTTAAAAATGCAAACATTTTAAGGAACTTCTCATTAGGGGAAAGAAGAGTCTAGCGCCATTTATTTAATTGCACCATAAAACGTCTTTATGACATGCCGAGGAGGAAATGACTTAAAATGGATACCAAGAGAGAAGTGATTTTAAATAATGACTTCTTAACCCAAAGAATTTAATCCTGAAAGCAACGGAGGTCAGTCAGCTTCAACATCACGCAAACACACATTTAAAGGGTGCGCTCTGTTCTTAGCCTGATTTCTTTGGGCTTCTTATAATCTGCTCTCATTAACTATTTAATTTTATATGGCTCTCAAGAATCACAAATTTTGATGCACTTTGTAATGTTATTTGACTGTTTATATTAAGTGAACATTTGTCTGCACAAAAAAAAAATCTTTGGAAAGCCATTTCTATTTCCTGGAGAATGTTATTTGGGCTTTTTTTTTTTTTCTTGGTACTGGGGATTAAACCCAAGGACATTCTACACCCCCGGCCCTATTTTATTTTTATTTTGAAACAGGGTCTCGCTATATAGATGACTGTCTCACTACTTGCTGAGGCTGGCCTCCAACCTGTGATCCTCCTGTCTCAACCTCCCAAGTACTGGGATTACAAGTGTGCACCACCACACCCAACTTTTCTTTTCTTTTCTTTTTCTTTTTTTTTTTTTTTTGAAATAGGGTCTTGCTAACTTGCTGAGGCTGGCCTCCAACCTGCAATCCTCCTGTCTCAGCCTCCCAAGTACTGAGATTACTGGTGTGCATCACCACTCCCAGCTGGGCCAATTTATTTTACTGTTTGGCCTCAAGTGTGCGGGGGTGGGCTTTTAGTGGGGAAGAGGTTTCTGCCTTCAGTACTGACAGCTGGCCCCTGGCCTCGGCAGACCTCTCAGACACGTGAGGGACATTCTTGAGGATGTGTCGACATTGGTTTGACAGTTTTCAAATGTGGCCTCAGGCAGCGTTCTGTGGCGGGGTCTGTCCTTGCTGCCTTGGAAGGAGGCAGACTGCCCATCCTAGGCTACTGTTGCCGTGTGTTTTGTAAAAGCTGGAGATTTCACGGGGGCACCTTGGCTTCTCTGAGAGGCCCATGACCAGACAGGAGAGGAGGTGGAGGCGGCTCGCCCATCTCTGCAGTGTCCCCGCGCACATTCTGGCAGGCCTGCTAGGTGGTGTGAAGGAGTGCTGACCCTCCTGTGGAAGTGCGCGCCTCCCCGCCCCCGCCCGCCCGCCTGCGCAGATCGATACACAGCTGTCGGTCTCCGCCGCTCACCTCCCTTCTGCACAGCAAGACCCTTCTGCAGGGAGCGATCGATAGCTCTAATCTGCGGCAGCCTGGGCAAGTCATGCGAGGCGGAGCACTTAGGCAGCATTACACGGACCGTGGAGGCAGCAGCTTGTGGCTCGGATTCATAGCACCCTTGCTAGGACACATTTCATTTGCAAGGTGTCATTCGGATCACCTCTGCCATGGATCCTCCATTCCTCTGAAGCTTGTCTCAGGGAGCTGGAGTCTGTCTGGAGCATGTGCACACACGCATGTATGTATTTGCTCAAGCAGGTTCACGGACATGTGTGTCTGTGCATGTGTGGATTCCAGATACATGCGGACCAGCTCTCTCCGTTTTCTGCTGCTCCTGGCCATCGCTGCATCCCCGGCAGCTGCTTCCACCTACGCTTGAGCCTTGTGCTGTAATTATTTCTATCCTGAGTATTTTTTAAACCTTAAACTTAGTGGTTTCTTTTAGTTTTTAAAATCCCATTGATTGAAGAGCTTTCTTGCTCTAGCATCTACCATTCTGCAGAACATTAGAAGACAGTGAACATTGCTTGTTGCTCCTGTCATTGAGCATCTGTGATCATGTGAAGAGGCTCAGGGGTGAAGACCTGGCTCTCCTGAGCCGCAGGCGACTTGGGAGCCTCTACCTGGGATCGCCGCATGGCATCCTCTTAAAGCATGGCAGACAGCCGGGCATGGCGGTGCACACCTGTAATACCAGTACTTGGGAGGCTGAGATAGGAGGATCGTAGGTTTGAGGCCAGCCTCAGCAACTTAGTGAGACTTTTAGCAACTTAGCCAGACCCTGTTTCAAAATAAAAAATGAAAAAGGCTGGGGGTGTAGCTCAGAGGTAGGCTGCCCCTGGGTTCCATCCCCAGTACCATAAAAAAAAAAAGAAAAAAGTGATCAACAGATTGTGATGGTGTCATTCACACTCCCAGACACCAGTTCTGAAAAGGCTAAGCCCAAAGCAGTTATTTCTTAGTTTGACATTTATTCCACAAAATATCTCATGGCCGTTTCCTGTCGGCCAGGCGCTTGTCGTTTCAGAGTGTGCACGGAAGGCCCGGTGCGCTCCTCCAGGGGCCTTGGTTGAGGACAGAACACGTTAAGGCAGAGAGTTCTGTGATGGCGCGTTCAGCCCAGAGCCTCAAAAAAAGCAGCCTCGGGAGGAGCCTTTGTCCTGGCATTTAGAGCATGAGCAGGAGACAGGGGGACTCAATGAAAGGAAGGAACGTTCAGGAAAAGCAAATGCCTTTCGCAGAACAGAGCCTTCGGTAAACCGGGAACCTGACGTAGGCGTCCAGAGGCCCAAATGCTGCAGAGAACCCAGGCCCACTTGCCATTTGTAATCTCACCTGGGTCCCCAGGGCCCACCCCCACTTCCTTCATCCCCGCTGTGTGGTCTCACACTGTCTGTCTCACGGACCCCTCACCCATGACACGTGCCACTCCCTATGTTGTGGGAGAAAAACGAGGCCAGGAGGGTAAGCCACTTGGAGCAGGCCCCGGAGAGACGTCAGTTCACAGCTCCACCATCGCCTGCTCAGCCCGGCACTAAGAACTTCACCTGCGTGTTCAGTCATCTAGTCCTTGTAACAGCCTAGGAGGATAACTCATAAGATAATTATATACTCGGTATACTCACAGGATGTGATAAATATGTAACCTAACAGATCGTATTATATGACACTGTCGCATTTATACTGTGCAAATGCAATACCGTGTCATATAATACGATCCATTAGGTTACATATTTTATTTTAAAAATACAGTTGGAGCAGACGCCCAGAGAGGTTAAATGACTTGCCCGAGGCCACACAGTATTGTAAGTGGGAACAGGGATCTGAACCCAGCAGCAGCTGCTCTGCCCGGGCTGTTAACCCGCTGTGCCTCACTGCCCATTAAATCCCTCCCCTGCAGGATGGAAAGAGCCCGCGGACTTGTGCACAGTTCAGTGCAACTTTCGAAAGCATGTTGGATCTGCTGGGGAGATTTATAACTTGTGATTTACAACAGATTTTGATAAACTACAAATACCGGTGTCGTGTTTTAACGGGACTGAAGGCATGAGGAGCGGCCTCTCTGCTCCGGCTGTTGTGGGAACACGCAGACAGCGCCGGCCCCTCTGAAGGCCAGCATTGTGACCAGGCTCATTAGCATCCGCGCTCCTCACTGGCCGTTGCTGCTCGCTAGCTTACCAGCTGTTCCTGCTGCTCGGGACAATGTCGGATGTGTTCAGCTCACTGGGTTCCTGTCCTCGCCGCCGGGAGGAGACAGCCCTTCCGCTGGGGATACCCACGTGGCTGCCTGTCAGCAGTGGCACCGAATAAAGTAATAGGCCTTCGCATGGCATATGGTGTCTGGATTTGTACAAGATGCAAAACTCTTCTGCAGCTAATGCACGCTGACTCATAGCATTGCTAATTTTTCAGACAAAAGCTGACTTCCACACCCACACTTTTAACCCCTCCGGCTAAAAAGTCTTGAGTCGAAAGGCCCCACAAAGATGGTTTCTGGGTCGATCTAGGAAACGTGTTACACTTATCGAAAGCACATAAAATGTCTTGCTTGGCTTTGGGTCGAGGTTATTTTAAATGTCCACTTAAATTTTCTCCTCCAGTGGAGAGGAATTTTTAAGCTTTGACTGTTAATTCCTTCCTCACATTGGAAGAATATAACAGTTTTGTAGAATTTTTCAGGGCTTTTATTAGAAAATCAGTCAGCAGGCACTGTATCAGTAGAACAATTGAAGCTGTTTATAAGAAATTAACTTTCTTTTTTAAAAGTTCCAGAGAAACTAGTGCCTGATCATGTATCACTTCAACTGTGGAACATCTCAAGCTCCTACATTATAATATTTTAAAGTTATAGAAGAATGTGGATTGTTTTGTGGAACATGGTATTATGTAATCTCTCCTAGTCAACTAAATATGTAGCCCATTTAAATAATCAAATTCTACCAACACAAATTTAGATTATAAATTTACATTCAAATGACCAATTTTCAAACTGTTCTAAAAATTCATATTTAATTTTGAGTCATTTATGCAAATAGATATCTAAATTTAATCTTGAGATTTTATGTACTAAAATAAAACTATTATTTGTATTTATACAATCAGTTCTCCCTTTGAATTAGTGATCAAAATATTGGTTCTTCTATAAATAATCCCTTACTGAACATTTTCTTTACCCATCTCAGAGTCAGGAATTGCCAACATAAAATGATTAGACGGTTTCTAATTATGGTCCTAATTATTAAGTGTTTCATAGTCAGTCTGGCACAGGAAAGCTTTTGCAATCAGAATTTGGCAAATGAATTTTTAAAGGAACTTCGACCTAGGAGCATTACTCTATATTATTATACAGAATTGAAAAAAACAGATTACTTTTTGCATTCCCAAAAGATTTCTTTGGGGAAGAATGACAGAGACTCACATTCTCAATAATAATATTTCATTTGGGTTCCATTTTTTTAATCCAAAGAGTTTGCTCTGTCTTGTACAGATACAAATTCAAATGTACACGTTACTTCTTAGTCTATTTTCAGAAAACGAAACAAGAATATATGAAATTCCTAAATATGCCTCATGATCTGTATGTATCCCAGTGTTGGATGCCTTTTCCCAGCACGTTCTCTCATATCCTTGCCCTCTGCCAATGGAAATAAGCCGGTGTGCGTTTGATGTGCCTAGAAACTCATCAAGCACTTAAAATCAACCTATTTTCACATGCATCAGGCTGTTCAGTGTTGCTTCCGCCGCCTTCGGTTTGAGAGCCACATTTGCTGTTACCACGCTGCTGCTTGCGTTTCATCCCATGTCCACTGGTTTTTACAAGGTGAGACAAAACGCAGTGGAATAATGGGATGATTACAGAAGGACAGGAGTGGAGACGCCCGCTGAGCCCGAACTGTTGGTCTACGTGTGACGGCTAAATGTCCTCTCATCAGCCGATGGCCGGTGGGCAAGTCAGCTCCAAAAGGCAGTCTGGGACGTGGGTGGGAATGTGCAAGAGCGCAGGCCGATCAGAGGCACACAGACGACAGGCCCGGGACCATCACTCCGCTCTCAGACAGCCCTGCAGAATGGGGCCACGTCCCGCTCCACAGATGGACAGAGGAAGCGGGGCTTGGCCTGGGGCCTCGGCCTGGGGCCTTGGCCTGGGTGGGGCTGGCTTGAGAGCCCGGGCAACTTGGCCCTGAGGTCTCCTGCTGGTCCTCCCTGTCCCCAGTTTTGACAGAAGGACAGGCCATTGAAATGATACAGCTCTGAGAAAGTAAAGCAGTTCCATTTGATCTTAGCATGCTCTCTCATTATCGTTACCAAAGGATCCTCCCCTTTAAAGCCTAATTTTATAGAATAAAGATAACAACAAAGCTATGATAAATTAGAATGGAAAGTATCCCCATTTCGATACCATTTGTATATCCCTAATAACTAAATACATGTAGCTTACAAATTAAAAAGCAGTGAAAACATTAAGCTCATATATTCCTTTTTGGGTTTTTTTTTTTCTTTTTTAGGTATTGAACTCAGGTGTGTTCTACATCTAAGCTATATCCCCAGCCCTATTTTTTTTTTATTTTGAAAAAGGGTCTGGCTAAATTGCTGAGGCTGGCCTTGAACCTGTCTCAGCCTCCCAAGGCATAGATATTCTTAATGCTGTATCTCACCACAGAGCCTGTCCCAGAAGAAGCAGAGAACAATGTGACATTGTGCTTTTGCCTTGATAAACAGTCGAGCACATAGTTCCATCAGAGTGATATTTCTGGGCTCTTTCAAGTGATATATTTATTTGTGCATGTTGAATCTATTTATGCTCTACCTTTCCTAAAATCAATTTGAAAAGGTAATGAGAAGAAAGGCCTTTATAGTAAAGGGCATGTGTAATGATAAAATCAAAGCCAAGGAAATGAATATCAAAATAAGAGCATCTTAGGACCTAAGACAGCCTCACGGGGCCACACCAGTGGCCAAGGTAACAGGCTGGGATTGCCGGGTAGCTACGGTATGTCCCTGGCTATTCTTGTTCCACAGTTTTTGTTACTATTAGTGTAACTATATTCTGTCTTAGCTGGAAAATGTAATAGTTCTTTCTTTTTTTTTTTTTTGCAGTACTGGGGATTGAACCCAGGGGCATTCTACCTCCGCGCTATACCCCCAGCCCTATTTTTTTATACTTTATTTTGAAACTGGGTCTCACGAAGTTGCGGAGGGCCTCACTAAGTAGAGGGAGAGAGAGAGACAGGGAGAGAGAGAGAGAGAGCTGAGGCTGGCTGCGAACCCGGATCCTCCGGTCTCTGCCTCCCAAAGTACTGGGAT